>JANQBM010009118.1:0-12554 GCA_025594535.1 Erythroxylum domingense | reverse complement strand
AAGCAACAACAAAACCTTTGTTCCTTTTTCTCTCATTCATAGTGATATTTGGGGACCCTCTACAATTCCAAATGTTTGGGTGCTAGGTGGTTTGTATCATTTATCGATGATTGTACTCGAGTCACATGGCTTTACCTTTTGAAAAATAAATCTGATGTTAGTACTGTTTTCCCTAATTTCTACAACATGATCAATACTTAGTTTGATGTCAAAATTAAGAGATTTCAATCAGATAATGCCAAGGACTATTTCAATCAAACTCTTTTTTTTTTCCAGAAAATAGGAATTATTCATGAGTCATCATGTGTTACTACCCCACAACAAAACGGGGTAGCTGAGAGAAAAAATGGACATCTTTTAGAGATCAGTAGAGCATTGTTGTTTCATAAAAATGTTCCAAAACAATACTGGGGTGAAGCAATTTTAATTGCTGCCCATCTTATTAACAGACTTCCAACACAGGTCCTTGGGTTCAAAAGTCCAATTGATATTCTCACAAAATTTTTCCCAAATTTTTCTGTCTCAAACAATTGGATACCTCGAGTCTTTGGTTGTGTTGCTTTTGTTCATATTCATTCTCATAATAAGAGCAAATTAGATCCACGAGCGCTTCGATGCATTTTTATTGGATATTCCTCCACACAAAAGGATTATAAATGCTTTCATCCACCTTCTAAAAATTTTTTTATCTCAGCTGATGTTACTTTTGTTGAGAATGAACATTTTTTTCAGCACACCTATCTTCAGGGGTAAATCTTGAGTGAAGATAAAGCAAAGGATATGTTTCTCCTAGATCCTAGTTTTGATCCTAGTTTTGTTCAGTCTCCTATCATGCCTAAATCCATCTCTTCCTCAATTGAGTCAGCCACAACTGTTGACAAACAGCCACTGCAAGTTTATTCTAGGAGGAAGGTACCAGTCTCTTAACTAGCACAAGTTCAGTCTCCTATTCGTGCTGTTGCTCAATTTCCAAGTGATAATATCACACCAGATAGTGAGCCAAGAGTTGAGTCAGTTGAACTAGCAGAAGAACCAAAAGAAACAAGTACTGAGGACCTACCAATTGCACTTAGGAAAGGAACAAGAGCCTGCATAAAATACCCACTGTTTTCTTTCATGTCTCATCAGAATCTATCCAAAAAACATAGAGCCTTCCTAACCAATCTCCATACAATTCCCACACTGAGAACTCTAATTGAGGCATTAGGAGACAAAAAATGGGAGGATGCTATTAAAATTGAAATGGAAGCCCTTGAGAAGAACAAGACATGGGACTTAGTGGAATTGCTGAGAGGAAAGAAACTAGTTGGGTGTAGGTGGGTCTTCACCATAAAATACAAGGTTGATGGATCGGTGGAAAGATATAAGGCAAGATTGGTGGCCAAAGGGTTCACTCAAACCTATGACATCGATTATCTTGAGACATTTGCCCTTGTTGCTAAGATGAACACAGTGCGGATACTGTTATCATTAGTTGCTATTTTTGAGTGGAATTCTGCAGCAATTTGATGTTAAGCATGCATTCCTCCGTGGTGATTTAGAAGAGGAAATTTACATGGAAATTCCTCCCGGATTTGAATCTAAAGAAGGGATGGTATGCAAGCTAAAGAAAGTTCTTTATGGGCTCAAACAATCCCCACGAGCTTGGTTTGGGAGGTTCACTAAGTTGATGATTTCATTGGGATATAAGCAGAGTCAAGGAGACCATACTTTGTTCATTAGACACTCAAATTCTGGGGAAGTCACAACATTACTTGTTTATGTAGATGATATTATTATGACGGGTAATGATATAGAAGGGATTAAAAATCTGAAGCAATGTCTCTTGAAGGAATTTGATATCAAGGAACTAGGAAAGTTAAAGTACTTCCTAGGTATTGAAGTAGGTCATTCAAAGCAAGGGATTTTCATCTCTCAACAAAAGTATGTACTTGACTTGTTGAAAGAAATAGGAAAATTGGGTTGTAAACCAGTGGAGACACCGATAGAATTCAATCATGGATTAAGTGATGCTCCAGAAGATCCCATGGTAGATAAAGTATCATATCAGAAGCTTGTTGGGAAGTTGATATATCTGGCATACACAAGACCAGCTATAGCATTTGCAGCGAGCACGGTTAGTCAATTTATGCACAATCCTAAAGAATCACATCTCAAGGCGGTAAACAGAATACTACAATACTTGAAAGGCAGCCCAAGGAGAGGAATTCTGTTTAAGCGACAATCAGTCACAGGTATGACATTAGAGGCTTATAACGATGCAGACTATGCAGGGTCTTTGGTTCTGGTTGCTGCACATTCCTACGTGGTAACCTTGTAACATGGAGAAGTAAGAAGCAGAATGTAGTGGCAAGATCAAGTGCAGAGTCTGAGTTTAGATCTATGGCATTTGGGATATGTGAATTACTTTGGCTGAAGATAACTCTTGTTGACTTGAGAATAAAATGGGAAGGACCCATGAGGTTGTACTGTGATAACAAATCAGGTATCAGCATTGCACATAACCCAGTACAACATGATCGAATAAAGCATATTGAAGTTGATAGGCGCTTAATCAAGGAAAAACTGGACAGTGGCTTAATATGCACTCCGTTTGTGTCAACCAAGGATCAGTTGGCAGATGTACTGACAAAGGGACTGCCAAGCATAGTGTTTCAAGATATTATTGGCAAGCTAGGGATGGAAGATATCCACTCACCAGCTTGAGGGGGAGTGTTGGATTATGTAGGATTATGTAAATATTATCTAGAAGATTGTATAATTATCATAAATCCCTAATTTCTAGGGATTAGAATAAGATACAAATTTCCATGTGTCTTAGGGAATCTGTTACTATATTTAGTATAGACAATTGTATATATATATATATCATATGACTCTAACCTACGTTTTTAATGAGAATGAAAATTTTCTTCTCTGCCAATATTTAACATTTACAATTGTAGGTTCACCAATATTCCAACATAAGACATAGAATGATAGCCACATGGGCCATAGAACCAATGAGAGGGACACGGGCCACAAGCCCCTGCTGACCTACTCTAGGAGAAAGAATAGAAGGGAGAGGATTGCTAGTGACTCAGCACACAATGAGTCAGCAGAGAGTGGAGAGTTAGTTAGAGGAAAGAGAATAGAATCTGGGAAAATCATGTGGAAAGGGTGCGAGTGGAGAGTGAGGGAGGGATATCAAAGTATTGTCTTAGATCTTAAGCTTGAGGGGCCAAATATTGACTGGGGAGCTTCTGCTCTTATTGTTTTTCTGTCTTCTTTGTTTAAATCCAATAAAATACCGCATTTCCATCCATTTGCCTACCAAAGGTGCTTTCATTGAGAGCTTTCAAGTGCATGCAAACAAGCATGGCGTCACAGAAATGGGAGGCTATGGATGCTTAGATGGTGACTGTAGAGACCACTCTTAAAAACCAAGAAACACTGTTGCGAGACCACGACGCGAAACTGATGGATCACACGGGTAAGCTGGGTTCTCTAATCAACAGTGTCTAGGAACTTAATAGGTCGTTGGCGACCCTGTGCGCAGAGTTGCGGGAAGGTTTTCGGCGTCAAGCTAACGTCCGTTCATCGGAGATCAGCTCTAAGTCCATCGATCGGGGTAAATCGACGCAGACGATAGCTGAGGGCAATGGGGTTACCTCATTGACGTCAGAAGAATATCAACTAAAGGCAAAACTAATAGAGCTTCCTTCATTCCAAGGTGATGACCCGGTTGGATGGGTTTCTCGAGCGGAGGCTTACTTCGCCGTCCAAGGAACTCCTTTGGAGTTGCATGTCCAGTTGGCCCAGATTTGTATGGAAGGTATATCGTGGCATTGGTTCAAGGTAATCTTGGCATCAAATCCTGAGTTGGATTGGGAGACCTTCAAACGAGCTTTTTATGATCGGTATGGAGATCATTACACTGGGAATCCATTTTCCCAGCTGAAAATCTTGACACAGGAAGGGTCAATGGACGAGTATGTGGAATCCTTTGAGATGCTTATGGCCCAAGTACCGCCGCTTCCGAAAGATCAATATATGGGTATGTTCCTAGGTGGGTTACGGGAGGACATCAGGTTGGAGGTTCTGTCCTTGGATCCTCCTACCCGTTATAAAATGATATCCACGACACGAGCGGTGGAAAGAAAGTTGGCTCATACAATGATTCCCAAACAGCCGACAGGTTGGAAGGCTGTGGGCCCTCAGAAACTTGGGTCCTTTAATTTACCCAAAGGAGGATGTAATTGGAGCAGTGTTGGGCCCATTCCGATTCAACCGAATCCGAGCCCTCTGGGCAGCGCCGATCGCGGAACCTGGGTTGAGAAGAATGTGGTAAGACAGCAACCGGGCACGCGTAATCTCTCTTACCAGGAATTACTGGAGCGTAGAGCCAAGGGTTTATGTTTCAAGTGTGGGCAACATTACAGTCCCACTCACGTTTGTCCTGACAGAAATCTGAGGTTATTAATCTGGGAGGGTGAAGATGAAGTTGAGCCACTTCCCGTGGTTGAAAGGGGTGAAGATGGAGGAGAAGCCAGTGAGGCATGGGAGATGGTATGTCAAGTGGCTGAGTACGAAGAGATTGTCCATTCTAAAACTCTAAAATTCGAAGGAACACTAACTGGGTTTCCAATCTTGCTCCTCATTGATAGTGGGGCAAGTCACAATTACCTCTCAAAAGCTTTGGTAGCCACTTTGGGTTTAACAGTCACTCCAACCAAGGAGAATGGAGTGCAGCTCGGTAATGGGACTCAAATGTTTTTCACAAGGGCAGTGTAGGGGAATTGAAGTGTTCGTGGGTAGTGTGAAGTTGCTGATAGATGCCTATATCCTGCAATTAGGGGGCATAGATCTGATTTTAGGGGTAGAGTGGCTGGAGACATTAGGGGAAGTAAGGACAGGTTTTAGACAAAAAATAGTGAGTTGGGGTTATAAACAAGGCAGAGATGTACTAACACTGAAAGGGCACGGGTTCAAGCAGTCCCAACATACTTTTGCCTTGCAGGGGGTGTTGCGCTCCATTATAATGGAAGTTCAGGGTGAGCAATAAGTATTTGAGCTTGAGGGTCTATTTTTGGAAACTACTTCTACACTTCGTTTCAGGAGCTAAATTCGGTATTACATGAAAACAATGTGGTGTTCTAGGAAACAAGTAGTCTTCCTCCCCCACGGAGCCTTGATCATGCCACTACCTTGTACACCGGAACCAACCCAGTTAGTGTGCGCCCTCATAGGTATGCCCACTACCACAAAGATGAGATTGCAAATCAGGTCAGAGAATTGTTGGATCAGGTTTAATTAGGCACAACACTAGTCCTTTTTCTAGCCTGGTAATATTGGTAAAAAAGAAAGATAAACCCTGGAGAATGTGTGTGGATTATCGGGCCTTGAACAAGGTAACTGTTCCTGACAAATTTCCAATTCCCACCAATAATGAGCTTATTGATGAATTTCATGGTTCCCATTATTTCTCAAAGATTGATTTGAAGTCTGGTTTTCACCAAATCCGAATTAAGGCCGAAGATGTTCATAAAATAGCCTTTCATACTCACGAAGGCCATTATGAATAGTTAGTCATGCCTTTCGGTCTTATGAATGCTCCTTCCACTTTTCAATCTACCATAAATTCAGTATTCAGGCCACTGCTAAAGAAGGGCGTGTTTGTGTTCTTCGATGATATTTTGGTTTATAGTGGTACTTGGCAGCAACATCTCAATCACTTGGAGCAGGTTTTGCAGCTGTTAATTCAGCATCAGTTTTTTGCCAACAAGAAGAAATGCTCATTCGGCCAACAATCCGTTGAATATTTGGGACATGTGATTTCAACAGAAGGAGTGGAAATGGATCCTGTTAAGGTTTAGTGTGTCAAGGATTGGCCTATACTTAAGAATGTTACAGAAGTGAGGGGATTTCTCAGTCTCACTGGATACTATCGAAAATTCGTAAAGGACTATGGAAAAATTGCTCAACCACTCACCAAGCTCACCAAGAAAGACAATTTCTCATGGGGACTAGCAGCTCAGGAATCTTTTGATAAGTTGAAGAGCTGTTTGATTTCTTTCCCTGTTCTTACATTACCGGATTTCTCCAAGGATTTTGTTGTAGAATGTGATGCTTCGGGGTTTGGACTGGGAGCTGTTCTTATACAAGAAAATAAGCCAATTGCCTATTTCAGTAAGGCTTTGTCTTCAACCGCTCTGTCAAAGTCAGTTTATGAGAAAGAGATTATGGCCTTGGTTTTGGCTGTGTAACATTGGAGGCATTACCTTTTGGGAAGACCTTTTAAGGTTTACACGGATCACAAGTCACTAAAACACCTCCTGCAACAGTGGCTGAGCACCCTAGATCAGCACTACTGGCTGTCCAAATTGATGGGGTTCCAATTCGAAATCCTCTACAAACCCGGACCAGAAAATAAAGCAGCAGATGCTTTGTCACGAGTTCCTATTAATCCAAAATTCAATCACCTCATTTCGTCACCTTATTGGGTTGATTCTAATAAGGTGAAAGAAGAATATCAGTGTGATTTTTGATTGGCTGCACTTTTGCAGAGACTTCAAGACAATCCTCATTTTGAACCAGAATTCCAGCTATTGGGAGGGTTGTTATTCAAAAGGAGTCGGTTGGTTGATCTTCAACCTCCTCTCTTATTCCAACCTTCTTACTAGAGTTTCATTCAACACCGTTGGGGGGTTATTCCGGTTTTACCAAGACTTATAAAAGAATTGCTGGCTGTTTATTTTGGAAAGGAATGCGCAAACATATTCTGAAATTTGTGCAGGAATGTGAGCTGTGCCAAAGACATAAATATCAGACTCTTGCCCCATTCGGGTTATTGCAGCCCCTTCCTATTCCTAAACTTGTTTGGGAAGATATATCCATGGATTTTATAACTAGATTGCCAAAAAGCCAAGGGTTTGAGGTCATCATGGTGGTGGTGGATTGGCTATCTAAATATGCATATTTTATCCCTATCAAGCATCCTTTCACTGCCAAGGTGGTGGCTGAATATTTTGTCAGGGAAGTTCTAAGGCTACATGGGTTCCCAAAAACTATAGTGAGTGATCGGGACCCTATCTTTGTCAGTAATTTCTAGAAGGAACTTTGGAGGTTACAAGGAACTGTCCTTCAAATGAGTAACTCTTACCACCCTAAAACTGATGGGCAAACCGAGGTGGTCAACAGGTGCCTTGAAACTTATCTTCGTTGCTTTGTTTCAGAACAGCCAAAACAGTGGGTTAATTGGCTATCTTGGGCCGAATTCTGGTATAATACATCATACCATTCGGCCACTGCAACAACTCCATTTGAGGCCGTGTATGGCCACCCCACCTCCCAAAGTTCCTCATTTTCTTAACTATGATAGATGCTGTGAATCGTGTATTAATCGATAGAGACGAGGCATTGAGGCAGCTTAAATATCATCTTAGCAAAGCTCAACAGGCCATGAAATCTACTGCTGATGCTAAACGTAGGGATGTGTCCTTAGAGGTAGGAGATTGGGTCTATGTCAAGCTTAGACCCCATAGACAAATATCAGTGGCGCGAAGGATCTCTCCCAAACTATCTCCTCGTTTTTATGGACCATTTCAAGTTATTGCCAAGGTGGGAGCTATGGCTTATAAATTGGCACTGCCTAAATTTGCCCGGGTTCATCCGGTGTTCCACATTTCTCAGCTGAAGCGAGTTATAGGAAACCATGTGCCCGAGTCATCTCTTCCTTCAGGCCTTGAGGTTGATTCACCCGAGCCAATCGTTCTTGAGGCAATCTTAGCTGAACGCACTGTCCAAAATAATCATGAAGAGATTACTGAGTGGCTTGTGCTCTGGAAAGGGAAACCGATTGAAGAAGCCTCCTGGACAGCTGCTGCACAGATCAAACAACAATATCCATCCTTCTGCCTTGAGGACAAGGCAGGATTAGGGGGCAGTATTGATAGCCACACGGGCCATAGACCCAATGAGAGGGACACGGGTCACATGCCCTTGCTGAGCTACTCCAGGAGAAAGAATAGAAGGGAGAGGATTGCTAGTGACTCAGCGCATAATGAGTCAGCAGAGAGTGGAGAGTTAGTTAGAGGAAAGAGAATAGAACCTGGGAAAATCATGTAAAAAGGGTGCGAGTGGAGAGTGAGGGAGGGATATCGAAGTATTGTCTTAGCTCTTAAGCTTGAAGGGCTAAATATTTGGCTGGGGAGCTTCTGCTCTTATTGTTTTTCTGTCTTCTCTGTTTAAATCCAATAAAATACCGCATTTCCATCCATTTGCCTACCATAGAAACTATTCCAACATAGGTTAACTAAATTTCTTGTGTAAAATATATTATTACACATCACAATGAAGAATATGAACCAAAGTGAGAAAGTTTTTTTGAATTTGTGCCAAATATGAGTCGTAACTCTAATGAGAATTCATGTCATACGTTTAGTTCATCCTAGAAAAACCACTAATAAAATACAAGATATATCTAAAATTGGAACTTTTGAACATGAACTGGAACCGATAGTACAAACCAAAAAGCAAGGGAATTGGATCTTGTCTATCGACTCTGGGAACACCAGGTAACTGACTAGACTGACACTCCAAATTGGGTCTAGAATTATCTTGCAAGAGGCTCTTCTATAGTCCATCATTCACCAAATGTTTTAAGTCCCTTGCTTTTAAAAGACACTACTTACTTTCTTCTGCTTCATTATTTTGTGCAGTTCAGATTAGCTTATATAGCTCCTGAGTCAACAGTTATGGGTGCTGGAGAGTTGGTTGACCACCCTACAAAAATTGCTTGGCACTACTTACGTGGATACTTTTGGGTTGATATACTTGTTGTATTACCGCTGCCTCAGGTTTGTTTACTTCATTTTTCCATATTTCTTGCTGACTCGTTTAATGAAGTTCACTATCCTCCATAATATGTTGCCCCTACTTGTCAACATTACATGTACAGAATGTCCTCTCAAATATCTTACGAAGTTTCTGGCCTTATCCAGTATTCATTTTCATGCCAAATTATTCAGGTCATCATCTTGGTAGTCCTGCGTAAGAATTTGGGATCATCTGGAGCAAATCATGCAAAAAATCTCTTAAGGGCAGCAGTTCTTGTCCAGTATGTTCCAAGGTTGTATAGGTTTTTACCTGTTCTTGTTGGCCAGTCTCCAAGTGGTTTCGTATTTGAGACAGCACGGGCTAATTTCTTCATAAATCTTCTCACCTTTGTGTTGTCTGGCCATGTTGTTGGTTCATGCTGGTACCTTCTTGGCTTACAGGTGTGCAGAAGTCATTAACTCAATTGTTACTGTGCTTGCTGAACTCTCTTCTTCAACATTTTTTCCATCCTTGTAATACATGACTATTTTTCTGTTATGATCTCTAAATTGATAAATAATCAAACTATTTCAGGAAAATGTTTCAATCACTCTCCTCTAGCTCCTCTAGTTCATTTTTAGAGTACTGTGGTTTCATCAGGTCATCTCTGGTTGACCACTTCATACTGCATAATATGTCAGTTGTTCTATATTTACTGGTAATTTTAATTTATGTACGAATATTTTTCACTAATATTAATGCTGGGATTGAATTATGATTAGATCCATGAAAGTGAGAAAATACATTTTTCTTCATCTTCATACTTCCTCTTTAATTATTCCATTCTTGTAACTCAAATATCCCAATATTGTCAATCCATTTCACTGTCTGTTAGATTGTTGTCAATGCATTTTATTCTTAGGTTGGTATTTCTTCATTTTCTTTGTTTTGTTGAAGCATCATGGCCATGTTATATATTTTCTTTTTCTCAAGTATTTTGCTCGGTATGTTTGTTGCAATTCTCCTGTTAATTGGAAAGTAGTGAAAAAAAACTCTACACATATGAGGATTGCATAAAATGTTCATGTGAGTTCCTTCCTCACCTTCAATTTTTTTCTCATAGCAGAGGGTTAATCAGTGTCTTCGCGATGCCTGCGGTAATTCTACTATGAGGGATATCTGTAAGAATTTCATAGATTGTGGACATGGTTATAATGTCACAGCTGACGATTCCACTGGACATAGGAAAGATTGGAGACAAAATGTGAATGCTAGTGCTTGTTTTATAACCGACAACTTTTCATATGGAATCTATAAACAAGCTGTAGGCCTCACGTCCGAGCCCATCTTGACTAGATACATATACTCCTTGTTTTGGGGATTTCAGGTAATCAGAATTTACGCCATTTCTTTGTTTATAATGTGTGTGAACTCTTTTTTTCTAGCAGGTGAAACATTATAGTATTTGATGGAAGCTTTCTGTTTAAGTTTGTTTCTGTAAGAAAATGCTGTATGTTATACCCAAACCGCCGGAGTCATTCAGGATCATACCCACATCAATGTCCTTTAACAATAGAATTTTCATTGTGGTATAGAGGGAAAAATTTACTTCCACAATAAGGATGCATTTTGTCAACATTGTTTATTTCCTACCTAGTGGAGTATGTTGGTTGATGCCTAGTGAGTACTTTCAACATACCCAAGTTTTACTTTCTGATTTAGATGCTTCTGTGTTGAGAGTTTCAATCTCTGCCATATGCTTGATGCGAAAGATGCTTTTCTTTCCAACTTTTCATTCTAAAGAGAGGTGTTCATTACATATACCTATATATGTTTTACGTCTCTCTCTTTTTATCTCCTGTTGAAATCAGCTTATATGTTCCATTTGTGTAGCAAATAAGTACGCTCGCAGGAAACCAACAACCAAGCTATTTTATATGGGAAGTCCTCTTCACTATGGCCGTCATTGGTCTAGGCCTGCTGCTTTTCGCTTTTCTCATAGGAAATATGCAGAACTTTCTCCAGGCTCTTGGTCGGAGGTAAAGTCATAAACTTTGTTTCTCTTAATGCTTATGGACAGGCCACTTACTTGACATGTGTGACACCCAATTGGCTAAATTTGGGTTGTTGAAAATACAGGTTTATGTATCAGATTCTCCTTAATATTCTTTGTATTTATTTTATGAAGTCATGGTTGGTAATATTATTGCTTCCCTATAAATCTTTGTCCAAAATGACTATTTAAAGAATATTTTTCATTCAATCTCAGGCCTTTCTAGTTAAGTTGCAAAATGAACACTTCAATTGCTCCACCATGTCTGAATGCTTGGCCTAAAGATTAGAAAAATGATTCAATATCTGACATTTTTAGAATAATGTTCCTCTAGCAATGTGCCTCGTGCATGGTTATGTGCTTAAATTTGGTGGGAAAGCATTTTTCAGCTGTCCTATTACTACTGGAAGGACTATTACTGGATGAATAAATTGAGCTTGGTAACTCGTTAGTTTTAGTTTGTATCAGAATATACTGAATGATTTTCTACCCAATACCTATTATAGATAGATTGCTCACAAGTACTGCTAAATTTTTCTGTAATTAAAGTGTATGAACCTCCTTCTTTTGACATAAGAATCTATACTTCATTACAGATTGAAATGTAAAATTTGGGAAAAACGTTGAACTCTACTTCTACAACTAAAAACTGTGATATGCAACAAATTGAACCCAAGTTGAGACCATGTGGATTATGTTTATTTAAGGGAAAAAGCTTGAAAGCACACTTGAAATGTCCTGACTATCTTTATATAAATTTTATATCCACATTCTATACAGCCACAAGTCTTAGACATATATGGAGGGGAAATGTGATCTTACATCAGAAATATCTCTCTCAGTTTGACATGAAAAGTGCAGTTGTTGGAATTATTCAAGGATTCATCTTTGCTTACCCAAATAGTTTGTCTGGATCTGATGTTAGAGCATTATCTTTTGCCATAAACTGATGTAATTTGCATATTAGTTATGAGGCTATTACAGATGCATCTTGGAAGAAATTTTATAGTCATGTCATGTTATGTTTCCTACACAACTGGACCAGAATGCCTTCTCAAGGATCAACCTTTTCTGAGTTATTTTTAATCAAATTCAAATAGAATATAAAAGAAGGATCTTTTGACGTTAGCCTTTCTTTTGTTCTCCTCTTAGGAGAATGGAAATGTCATTAAGGCGGCGGGATGTGGAGCAGTGGATGAGTCTTCGACGCTTGCCACCAGGGATTAGAAGGTGCACTATTTTATTTTCTCATGATGTGTTATGGAATATTTTTCCCTGCCTTTTATCATCTAATTAGCTGGGGTCCTTTTATTAATCATAAATTTATATTTATTGACAATCTTAGGAAGACCATGTAACTTGTGCTAGGAGTCCTTTGAAGTCCTAGGTGTCCAAACTTATTGGGCTGCTCTAATTTCAATACATAGTAAGTTGCTTAGATACAAATTCACAAACTTTATCACCTTCTCCATGAAAAAAGTTCCTCCAAGAATTTATTGGGGCCCATGTCAACTGCTTCTTGTATTGATGGATTGTTGCAGCCCATTCCAGTGCTATCCCAGTCCAACTAGTGGAGAAGATGATCTCGAGTCCAAAATTGAGATGGCAAAACTGGCCCAGCCCGGCCCGTGACTTGCCCATTATTTCCAAAACGACCCATCCCGGCCTGCCAGGCCATTAGTCGGGCCTCTCGGGCCTCGGGCCA
>JANQBM010009104.1:0-12557 GCA_025594535.1 Erythroxylum domingense | reverse complement strand
ATAAAATGGGCCAATTTGAGTTATCACCTTTCTGTACTTTATGTTTCATCGCTGAAATGTAATATGTTTCGTTTTCAATTTAAGTAGACAAAATGTTTTTGAAAAAAAATGGGCCCAAACAAATGCTTAGTGAGAAGTGTATTAAAAAAAATTATACCGAGTTTTTAAATGTTAAGTGATGTGACACGCCATTCTCGAGGGACACGGATTCGGATATCACCATCGGTATTGGGTTCGGGTCCAGCGGGAATGAGGTGTTACATTTATGGACTTCATGAGGCTAGAGTTCAACGTTAATCAACAAGGAATTACATGATCACCAGTGCAAGCGAATAACTTCGAGATCAAACTAACACTGCTAAACATGCTGTAAACTAACGTACAATTTCATGGTTTGGCCAATCAAGATCCCAATGCTTATTTGTCCAATTTCTTACAGATTGGTTGTATGTTCCAATATTGAAGGTTATCGAAAGACGCAGCCAAAATGATGCTCTTCACCTTTACACTCAAGGATTGAGCCAAGGCATGGTTGAATTCACTCAACCTAGAAAACATCACATTATGGGAGCAGCTGGTGCAAGCCTTTTTAGCTAAATACTTTCCTTTTGACAAAGACAATGAGGTTCATAAAGGAAATTACAAATTTTTAGAAAAACGAAAGGGAGTTTTTATATGAAGCATAGGAGCGATATAAGGAGTTATCAACATCACAGCTTACCAAAGGAGTTCCTTTTACAAACATTTTAGAATGGAGTGAATCCACCCACGAATTGATGCAATAATTGGAGGATCATTAATGTGGAAAACAATTAAGAAGGCACATGGTCTGTTAGAAGAAATGATGAACAATAACTATCTATGGACCTTAGAAAGAAGTAGATAACAATCGACCTTTTAGTATTAAAAGGGAATGCTTGCTGTAGATTTAGTGACAACATTGCAAGACGAGGAAGCTAACCTAAATAAGAAATTGAATAGCCTGAAAGCCAACTCTTCCTCCCTACTTAAAGTAATTTAGCATAGATACGAGCTATGCAGATGACATAACCATATCATAGCTGATTACTTCCCAGCAAAAAACAACAACATGGACCAGCTCAACTTTATGGGAGCATAATATGGTTGGGGAGGTAATAACCCTTCCTCAAACACTTATAATCCTGGGTGGAAGAACCACCTAAATGTCTCATGGTCTAACAATGCAGGAACTTAACTGAGAGTTCAAATTCCACGGGATTTCAGCAAGATAAGTTTGCTTTATTAGAATAAAAAATGGACAAGTTAATGGATATGTTGAATACCAAGTTCACGAGCTAAGATAAGACCCAAAAGGGGATGAAAGAAAATTTTGACTAACTAGTAAAGAATCATGCCTCTTGCATTCACGTTATGGAGGTTCAAGTGGACTAATTAGCTAATTCATTATCCACACAAAGTTTGAGGAGTCTCTTAAGCAATAAGGAAACAAATCCAATGGAGTAACTTAAAGCCATCACATTTTGGAGTAGGAAAGAGATGGAAGAATTAATAAAAAAATAGCCTAACCCTACCATATGAAAGAGTAAGAGAGTGCTATGTCTAATTTCTGTTGAATTTGCTTGCATTCATACCTTTTGGTTAGTTTTTAATCCAAATTTGTGATGAATTGAGTGAGAATGGCGTGAATATTACATTATGTTAATTGGATTATATTGTGAATGTTGCATTGGAAATTAGAGGAATTTTGCATGAAAATGTGTGTGATAAGTTAATTGCATGTCATAAATTAAGGTCACACCTGTGACTATATAAGTCATGGGTGTGCAGCCATGATCACACCCGTGACCATGGATCCATGGGGGTGACAAAGGTGGTCACAGAATACCTCATTCACTCTTGCCACCCATGTTTCTTTAATTTATGAACTTGTTACGTGTCATGTGTAGGAGGGATAGCTCGAAAACTTAGACCTAAAATAGACTACAAATAAAAAGAGTGAGGGACGTGGCAGCACACTACACACATTTTAGATACTCTTCTTTCACACCACACAGACACATTCGGGAAGAGAAGAGATAGAGAGAAAGAAGGAAAGATGAAGAGATAGAGAGAAAGAAGGGAAGACGAAGAGAGTTAGTAAAGAAGAGAGAAAAATATAAAAGAGATAGAAGCAGAGTAAGCCTTTGACCATTGGGTGAGAACAAGTTGAAGCAGAAGGCGAGAGCTAATACGGGAAGCTTGAAAGGGGCAGGAGACCACCACATCTCACTCACTTGATCCCTGTTTGCTTGCTCTATTATTCATTTATTGCATTGTTTCTTATTGTTTACTAAACTTGTTACTTTTCTAGCTTAGCCGACTATTACTTCTTTTCTTTTCAAAGTTTATTTAGTTATTTACTTGGTTTGTTGCTTAAATACTTCACTTATACTAATGATGATGGGATTGGAGTATTTGAAGATGATGAGTCTTGTGATTTCTGTGATGGGTTGATTCTTTTTTCTTGAGAATTAATGTAGCTATATTAGTCGACTATGCGTGATTAAGTTATAGTTTTGTTGTGTTATTTATTGTTGTGGTTTCTGAGCTGAATGGATGTAATAACATGACCAAACTTTGCATCATTTTAGTATTAAATGAAGGATCAGGAGAAAAAGTTTAATATGGAACGAGAAACTATAGATGTTTAGGTTAAGAACTATAAATATATTAACTTAAGTGGTAATTAGTAGTTGAGTTTCCATAATTAATTAGGGCAATAACTTGTTGAATAGGAAAGTTAGATTAGTTCATTATTCGGGTTGATTTAGAACCCAACTGTTAATTTTATTAAGACAACTATCTAATCATTTCCCTTAATCATGCATGGGAGATTAAATTAGTGAAATTAATTATTAAGAGTCCTCCACTTCGATTAATCTATTCGTCGTTGCTTCCAGTTAATTCCATTTAGTTTTCAGTTTAATTTTGTGATTTCCTTTAAAGTCTTTACTCAATAAGTCTGGATAGAGTGTTTATGATTGCATCTATTTTTATTTTGTTCAAGATTAACTTGAGTGGATCAATTTCACTTCTATGGGAGACGACCTTGGGTAACCACTACAATTACGTCATATACTTATGAGTATAATATCCTAGGTATTTTTAGACTTATTTAGGCATAACAAGTTTTTTACGTTGTTGTCGAGGAGGTGTTTAGCGTTTAAACTTAAATTAATTTTGATTGTTTTTGTCTGTTTATGCATACATTTTTGTCATGTTATTTGAATGGGTTATTTTAGTAATTTTCTTATTAATTCACTGCTGTTCTTATTTGGTTTATGTAAGGAAGGAGGTCTCAAGAACGTGAACTTGCTCCTTTTACTGACAACGTACATCAAATAAGAGAACTTCTAAGGGACTTTAAAGACAATCTTGAGGGACTCAAACCAAAAAATCAAGAGATGGTTGAAAGGAAACTAGTAATAAAGGAGTATGCCAAAGCGGTAGTTAATACCTCCCCTTTGTTCGTTCGTTTGGGAGAGGCATCCATAAACTACGAGTTAAATAGTATCCACTACAACATATTGCCATCTTTCTATGAGGTTCCCAATGAAGACCCTTTAAAATTCATTCGAGAATTCTATACCACTATCTAGACGTTCCAGTTGGATGGCATAAATGAAGATCAACTCAGGATGATGTGCTTCCTATATACATTGAAGGATTGGGCCAAGGCATGGTTAATGGCCCTTCCATCAGATCCATTAACTATGTTGGAGGAAGTGCACAACAAATTTATGGGAAAGTTCTATTCCTATCAGAAGCCTTCTGAGTTACGGACGAAGATAGCTATCTTCACTTAGATGGAGGAAAAGCCATTCCATAAGGTGTAGGAACGCTTGAAGCTTCTGTTAATTCAGTATCCACACCATCGTTTTCCACTCCACATGTAGAACTAGTTCTTTTATGATGGATTGACACATCAATGTCAGTACACAGTGGACAATACAATAGAAGGAGTTATGGGAGAGAAGACCGTTGAAGAAACATAAGAGATCTTCAAAATGTTAGGGGCCAATTCTTAACAAAAGAGTGTGAGAGGGAGAAGAGTTGGAGCTTATGAAGTGAGCTCAAATTAAGAAATGACTATGCAATTGACGAAGCTCACAAAGCATATGAAAATGCTAATTATGAGACAATCCCAAAATGCTCTGAATCATGAGGTATACGGTGTATGTGGAACTTCTGGTCATAGAGCTAATGTTTGTTTGTATTATTTTGAATCTTTTATAGGTGAGGAAGAATAAGCAAATTCACATAATAGTTTTCAACCAAGGATGCAGAATGATCCATATTCAAACACCTACAATCGTGGTTAGAGAAACCACTTCAATTTCTCTTGGAAGTCTAGCAACCCACCAATGCAGCCCCAACCATCATATCAAAATTTTCAAAGGAAAAATTAGTTCCAATGGCAATCTTCAAGTCAGAACATACTGAGAAAGTCTTTTTTGGAGGAAAGCCTGAATGCGTTCATTCAAGCGACCGTTCAGAATCAAGAGATGAACAATAAGAGATTTGATTCATTGGAAGCTTCTGTCAAGAAGGTTGAGACTCAAGTGGGGCAACTTGCTACTCAATTGCAAGGTAATCAAAAAGGAATGTTGCCCAGTCAACCTAAACAAGCAAAGCTATTACAGTTCTAAGAAGTAGTAAGGTGATTGATAATCATGTCGAGATTCCTTCTAACATGTCTGATGTAGGTAAATAAGAAGAGGAGAACCTTGTCAAAGGAAAAGATGGGAAAAATGATGAAAGCAATATGAACGACTCTTCAACTCACAATTAGGAAGGTGAAAAACTCGAGCATGCAACTAAGGGTGATGAAGGACCAAAACTGCATAGGGCAACTTGTAGCACCCTACTCTCATAGGGTATATTCCCGAGCATACTGACAGTATTCAAGAACATACTCTAAGAGGGTGGCACGTTAGGATAGTCATTTAAACTTATTGCAAAAATTTTTAAACATCACACGCAATTTCAGAAAACCAATAATCATTTTCGGCACTTTTTATTCATAACATTTCTAGTCACAAATAATAAACACATCATTAAAATTCTAGTAATCATTTGGGCCCATTACAAATACAAAACGAGTTTAGTCATAACTATTATTACAAACTGAATTCAAGTATACTGATAGGTGTGCATTAGGATATATTTTTATAGGTAATTGGCATGTGTTTTCTAGCATAATTGTTGTTTATTGTTCTAGTTTAGGATTCATTTTTTATGTTTTCATTAAGTTTGATTTCCATTGTTGTTCTTGTGTGTTTGATGCTAATTGAGGGTAAGAATTGACTTATTTGTGTAGGAAATAAGAGGGAGCAACTTGGAGGTTGAACAAAATATCAAAGAAGAGAAGACAAGAAGAGTGCATCTGTGTCAAATTCCCACGTTCGTGGGAATCATGCAAATTCCCATAGACGTAGGAATCATAGAAGAACTGAGAAGTGCATTTGTGTGTAATTTCCATGCTCGTGGGAATCATGCAAATACCCATGGATGTGGGAATTGTAATATGAGGCAATTTGTGAGGCTTCATTAAACCTACGACTTTTGGACTATAAAAACATCATTAAGCCTCCATCTTCAAGGGAGACGACATGCACTAGTAGAAACACTATCCTTGAGTGAAGAACACATGTTTGGAGCATTGAGGAAGGATTGAAGACAAGGATCATCATCAAGATTGGGCAAAATAGCACATCAACACCAAAATTCCAGATTTTGGCAAAGAAGAGAAGGAATCTTTCTATACAATTTTCTGTCATTCTAACCTCTTCTATTCTTTTTAAAAATAGTTTATTTGATTGTTGAAGATGTTATGGAGATCTTGTTAGGTTGATTTCATTTTAAGGATTACTTTTGAATTATTTTTTCAAAACTCCTATTTTTATTGAATTAAATACAATTGTCTTAGTTGATTGTTATTCTTTATTGTCATCTTACAACAAATCGAGAGAGTGAGTGAGATGAAATTTGTGTAGGATTGTACAATGGGAATTGGTGACCTATAGACTAGCAATTATCATGTTAATTGAATAGTTAGAAGAGACATCTCAATTAGTCAATTAATCTCTTATAGGATAGTTTAATAACTAGTTGAATCGGTATAGTCATTAGGTAGGTTGAGAGATTGTTCAATCGATTCCCATTAATTCGATTAGGGACCAATAGTTACACTTTGAGAGAGGGTAATTAGTACATTTGAAAATCTAGGGCGAGACACAATTTAATTAATAAAATATGAGGGAGACAGAATATAGAAAAAGTAATCTCTAACATTTAGATTTTCTATAATTGCGGTATTGTCTATTGTTTACATTAGTCTCTTTTAATTTTAATTTAATTTTTCAGATTATTTACACTTGACAATTTAGTTTCTTAAACAAATTTGTGTCTTAAGTGATGTCTAGGCTTCAATCCCTGTAGGATCGATATCTGCTCTTTTTACTACAAGTCACGACCTGTTCATTTGCTGTTTTTGAGCGTAAAACAAGTAGATAGGTTTTACCATCAACATATACATTGTATAAAATTCATGTAAACATGTTAAATAGTTGCAGAAAGCAAATCTTAATACAAAATAACTGAAGGTATATGAAGATGCAAATTGGTCCTGATCTCTAACTCTTATCTGATTGCAATAGTTATACTCCAATTGGTTTAACTGGGTATCCCTTGAACCTGAAAGACAATGTTGCAATTTTGGTAAGTTTTGTGAACTCAGTAAGTGGACCATCCTCGATGGCTCACTCATATCAACACATAACAATTCACAGATTCACATTTCCAGACAATTTACACATTCATCAATTGCACATCATTTCATAATTCATTTTTAGAAGAATTCATATAACTCAATTCAGTTATTTGCTTAATACACAACAATTTACATATATGCAATGCACATGTAACTCACTTTCAGTTGTTACTTTGTTATGACCGAGTGCCTATAACTGTCCCATATCTATTGTGGATACCAAACTCATTGATAATTGTCCCATATTCGTTGGGAATACTGGGCTAATTATACATAGGAAGCCTTTGGATCTTAATCCCATTATAAGCTTTAAGCTTTTTTTCGGTGGCTACTTCGATCACAACTGCTTTTATCTGATCATGCATTCATATAATGGAATGCATTAAATCTCATATATCAATCAGTCACATATATTCACTTTACACATTCAGTTTCACATATCATCAAACCTAAGTCCAACGTTCAACAAATATGTTGAGTATCACTTATTTCTTGCTCATTCATGTTCAATGAAGCACTTTTAATACATTCACATTTATCAAACTCCTCGGTCTATTAATGTCTAGCATTATCTCAATCACATTCACATCAGTAATAATTCAATACAGAAATTTAAAACAGAACAATCAACTAATTTAAAAACATCTAAGTCGACTCACAGTATGCTCCAGATTAGTATTTGCTTCCATAATCTGGAAATGTCTAGACACTGATGTTCAATCTTGTGTATCAACTTCATTTAATACACACATTTCTAATTTGCACAATCACATGAACATTCAATTATAAACATATGTATATGTGTAATGTATAATACATGCTCAATTTTACTATTCTGGGAATGTTTCTTTAATCTCATATCTCAGTCACCCAAACAATTTCACTTGTATATGTCTAACTTACACTTAGGTTCATAGCTCAAAGAACTTAGTTATTCTAATATCACAATTCAATCATTCATCATTTTGTTTCTAGCATCATAAGATCACAAAATATCCAATTTCTCATTTATCTTTACTTAATACACATTTATCATTTTCTTTGAATCACATTAGCATTCATATGAACACCTTCATTCCCATTATACCCATAATTTTCGAGATTTTGGTACTTTGATATCAATAATTCATTCACTATGCTCTATAACCTCATTTATCACTCTACACATTTCACACATTTAATCACTTGATCCCTTATCGATTAGATTCATTTCAAGTCTCATTCAAGCCTAGATGCATCATGGGAAAGTACCCAACCATTTGTTGCCTCAAACCTCACTTAAAGAAGAACTTAAATTTTTGGCTGTTCCCACGATCGTGGAGGCCTTCCGAAGATCGTAGGTTGGGCCATTCGTGAGTTTCCATCTCTCCCACGATCGTGGAAGCATTCTCATGATCGTGGGATATGAAAATCCAAACTTTCCTGCCATCTTTCTCCATGTTTTCTGGATTTTTAACTTTCATATATTATAACTAAACCATCTTGTGTGCTATTAATCATTTCTACTTCATTTCCCTTTCATTCTCACCTCATTTCCATCCCAATTTCATTTATAAACAAATCATACATTGTTTTTCACTTATCATACAAAATAAAACATCAATGTATACATACATTCATCAATGTTTCAGCTCACATTCAATTCCATTATTAACTTCACTTTATCTCTATACTATCTTCTTATTTATTATCTTTTTCAAGAGGATAACTCATCATCTTTGTTAACATAACTTTCATTATGCCCTAACAACTCTTCACTTATGGTTTTCATATTCTCAAAACAGAACATAAACATATGTATTCATCCATCAATTTACTGCACTCATCCTATACACAATTTAGGTTATATACACATCCCTATATTCATTAATTATCAACTCTCATTCCAACACTATTTTCATTATTAATCATCTATAAAACAATACACAAACTATTATTTTTCTCTATATGAAAATAGAATATCACTAATTATTCATGTCTTCATCAACAAATCATCACTCTTGAACCACCATTTTTATGACCAATCTATCTAAAAAACATCTTTAATACAACTCATAATCTATTGTTGATCATAACCACAAAACAAAACATCAAACATATCATACATTCATCAACATTCTAGCATATACTCAACTCCTTTATCATGATCATTTATCATAAAACTATCATCATATATGCTTCATTTAACAAAGCCATAAAGAATAATAATAATAATAATACACTTACTTGTCTTAGCTTAAAGCTTTTCTCAATCATCAAGTAAATCTAGCTCCAATCATACACAATCTTCACAAATTAAGGTTGAATATGCTGGATGATTTTATCAACGTGAGGAGGACAACAAGTTATTGTAGAGATAAGATGAAAGATAGAGACAAAACTCAAGATCGTGGTTTTACCTAACTCTCCACGCATTACATGATCATCATCTCATCAAAGAGAAATAGGTTGGGTTCTTCTTCAAAAAGAAGAAAACATGATCTTGGATTAGAAAATGAAGGGTTATGACAAAGCTCACGTTGAAAGGGTTAGAAGAGATTGTTGTAGATGGTGGAGAAGAAGAATGAAGAAGATGAAGAACAAATGAAGAGAGAGCATTTAGCCAAAAGTGAAGAACAAATGAGCCATGGTCTTAAACTACAAAATAACGAGAGTGAGGTGTATGGAAAGCGGCATCACTTGCCATATGCCATATGTCCTCCTCTTGTGATTTCTAATGGGTCCTCTTTAATAACTATTGTGTCCAATTTCTAATCCAATTGTCTCCCAATTTTCTATGATATTTGTCATTAAATCCTAATACCATATATCAATATTTCCTTTACCATTTGACACTTATTTCTATTACCATTTATCAATTGTCTTGCCACTTGGAATTTTTCCTAGTCCAAAATACTCATAAATATAAAAATTTCCCTAAATTTTCACCAAAAAATTCTAAATCAATATTTAATTTCAGCAATTCAATGTTTAATACATAACATTCACTATTCACAACATAATCACTTTAATAAAAATCATTTATACCTCAGAATATGTCAAATGAGTGCATATAAATTGATATTGATCTTAAATCGAATTAATGAAGCCTATAATACAAAACATAGTATGAAGGAAATCATGATGAGATCATGAAAATAAGATTCCTATCATGTGCAATTATATTAGCATTTAAATAATACCTAGTCATAGGATTAATAAGACAGGACATTATTAATCTGAAAAGACTAGTACATATTATACTCCTTAATTTGAACAAGCAGTAGATCTCATAAATTGTAAGCATGAGATGTTTAGAGTTAATATGTGGATGCTTACTAAGGGTAGTAAGTACATCGAATGACCCGCTATGAGATTATCATATGCATGATCTATCGAATTTCAATGATTAACCTCATCATAGCAATGTTGAAAATATCCTTAGACTTGAGGTATTCAAGGATATATTGGATATAAATCCTGTGCTTTGACACCATTCCTTTTTACCTCAAGACGAGGTCGCTCTTAGGGTGATGATTGGTTATAGCTATTTATGTTTGAAGGTAATTGGGTAGCCAATAAACGATTCACCACTCCTGATAGAAGGAGATGATACCCATGGCCTCTTGTTAGGGTCATTACTCGGGAGTCTCTGGCTAGAGCAGGTATTTGTCATGAAGAGGATCTTCAATGAAACATATGAATAATGAGTTCCTATAACAAGAACTAACATCACTTAGACTAGATGTGACGTAGGTAGTCTAGTTGGAGTTGACATATATCCCATACTCCGAACTAAGTGGGGTATAGTATGTTAAAAGGATGAATTGTACGTAATTGTTCATGGAAAGGTGATGTGTTTGAATTAAGAGTTAATTCAAGTACCTAAAATAGTCGGGAACCTAAGGATCACACGTATAAAAGATTAGATGAAAAACAAGTGTATATGGCCTATTTTAAGCAGGCCACGATCATGCATCATAACTCAAGAACTGTTCTCACTCTCTCTAGAACACTTCCAGCAAGATAACCTTGATCTATCTTCCATCATATTGAACATCTACTTAAATTCATCAAGTTTGGTATTCTAAAACCCTTACACATTGTTTCATCTTCCTTCTTTGCGTGTTCTTGGGTGATCAAGGAAGAGTTTCGTATTTGCAACAACCCAAACAAGGAGAAGAAATAAGAAAGGAGGAGATACACAAGGTAAAAAGTTTTGTTATTTCATATTCTTTACATATCCTTGAAAGCATGTGAGATTCTTTGGTTTCTGAGTTATAATGGTGTCTGTTAGACCCCATTTTCGGAGTCTAACTCATGCTCTGATACCATATCTATTAGACCCCATTTTTGGACTTTAACTCATGCTCTGATATCATACCTGCTAGACCCTATTTTCAGAGTCTAACTCATGTCATAAAACGTGAGCGTAGCACTCTAAAGGGTTCTTATAACATCCCAAACATCCATAATACGACAATCCATTCTTATATTCATATCCTCAATCATCACCTTAAACATATCGCTCAATTTATCTCTTACTTCCATAACCAACTAAGTACATTTCAAGTTCCATTCAAGCCTAAATGTACCATAGATAAGTAATGATAAGCCCACAACTTATAAAATGTACATGATTTGGGACAAAAAGTATAACTTTCACTAGCGATGTCAGATTAAGACCATTTAAGGATAGTTTCGAAGAGGACTTCTAGATCTACATCTTCTGTGAAGACCCTGAACAGAGATTTTGCTATCTAGAGGGCCAAAAATTTGCACATTTTCATAACTGTCCCAAGAATGTCCGCTTAGCAAACATACGTTTCTTCAAACGAACATGAACTGAGCTGAGAGACTAAAAAACCCGAGAAAGTCCGCTTAATGCATATGAAGTCCACCCAACAAACATTTACGGGTCAAATTCCAGACTTCTAACTCTTCAATCATACCTAACACCTCTCATGCATATCCTATCATTCCTACTTCAATTTCCTCATCATTTTCACCTCCATTCTAATTTAATATCAGCTCCACATCATTAACACTCAAATCACAATCTATGATTGATCATTAACCTAAAAACATAATATGCAAACTTATACACATTCATTATAAATTTCTGCATATGATCATACAAATACAACATCAACCATGTCAATACCTTCTTCAATAATTCAGCACACATTCATCTCCCTTTATCACCTTCATTTCATCTCTAACTTATCACACTAATTCTTCCATTTCAACATACCATAGAACTCATTTTCTATTAATTTAAGTAAAGGAAAGCTATAATGTGTCCAGCATATACACTGTACAGCATCACTAACTTAGAAAAAGCATATCTCTCAACTCCAATGTCTAAAAATTACAAACTTTATATCATTGGAAAGCTAAAAGGATAAACTACAACTTCTAAGCAGACAACATTGCCCAAATCAGCCTAGATTAATACAATTTTTCCCTTAAAGTCAGAACACAAAATTTTACCTTTATGAATGTTTAAAAATGCAATCTACAAACTTTGAGAGTCATAAGCAAAAACATAATCGTATTTCATTATCATCAAAAGACAAGTGTTTTACAAAGATTTGATGGGCATTTCAAGAACCCAAATACATCATTGGTCTCTCAATCCAAAAATAAAAAATACATATGATTGATACTTGAAATGCGGTGAAAGCCTTGAATATTACTACACTAATTTAACAACAAAAATATGCAAATTTGGAATGATGCCTTGACTCTCGATCACTCGATCTCTTGCTCGTCACCTGGAGAT
>JANQBM010009076.1:0-12561 GCA_025594535.1 Erythroxylum domingense | reverse complement strand
AATTAATTTAATTTTAATAAAATCAAATATCTTATATTTGATCCCTAAAGTTTCTTAAACTTTATAATTAAGTCTAACTTTATAATTAAGTTGATCACAGTACCAAGAACCACATTGAGAAAATTGATTTTTATAGTATCCAAGATCATCAAGTGTAGCCAATCCTTCTCCTTTGCTCCTACTATTATTAACCTGCTCACACAAATTGTCCAGCTTCTATTGCATACTCGATAACTTCTCATTGTAAACAGCAATGGCGTAGTACAACAAAATCAAACGAACACTTCTTTTCTCTAGATAACAAAGAGTTAAAAGTTAGAAGTAAAATGACAAAACTGAAGATTCACAGATTTTCAGTGCTGGGATGCAACGCATTCTTGTAGGATTCGGCAACGGCAACGGGAATGGCAATGACATCAACCTGGAATACCAACGGTTAGTTTTGGAAATTAATGGGACCCACGAATATGTGAAATTAAAAAAACCACACCTGCTCCGCATTTAACTTATGAGGATAAACCTACTTCAGATTTTCTTTGTGCTCGTAAGGGTTGTCTGGTTTTAACATTATGTAATATTAGGGTTCAATTTAACTCACCGAAAATATTAAGATTTGATTTAAATTTTGGTATAAACGTTAAGGTTTAAAATACACAATTGGCCACATATATTTTATTTTAACTGTTAAAATTAAATTATTCTTTTTACTGAAAATATGAATTTATCTTATTCCTATTAATATGAATGTATTATACTGATTTGATTTAAGCTTGGCAAAATAGTCTGGTGTGACCTATTCCGACTTGAAGTCAATGGATTCAACCTGAGTTGGCCAAGCTTTGGGCTGGATTCCAGATTTTTCTAATTTTAGATTTTAGGTCAAATTCGAACTCGAGTTCAAGTTGTTCGTCCTGACCTAAATCCTAAAATTTTATAGATAAAACGATGTCATTTTTAATTTTTTTAAATAAAAAAAAATATTTAATCAAGTTTGATTGAGCTGGAACTAGCCAAGTTCAATTACCTTCGAGCTCAATGCTAGGCCCTCTGGCCCAATTAGGCTTTGAGGCCAAGCCTACACCTAAGCCCACAGCTCATTACCATTTTTAATTTTGTCATTGTAAATGTGAATAAATATAGGTAAGAGATTAATCTATACTAACCAAATATAATACATAATTAAATATAATTTCACAAAATAAAAATGTAAGAGCTTCGTTTAGTAAAAACTGAGAATATTGACTTAAAAATAAAATTATCAAATTTATATAACACTCCTCTTTTACTTAAAATTTTTAAATTTGTTAATATTTATATAATTAATTGTAGTTTATCCACAATAAGTAGGTTAAATCCTCTTTAGAATCAAGATTCTATCTTCAATAAATATAATTGCTTCGTTTTGATATAAGGAAGATTGGTACATAGACAATTTAACATAAATCAATGTCAACACCCCTTAATTGAAAACCAAAAGGAACAAAAGCATTACTTATTGTTAAGATTTAAGACAACTGACTTTTCAAGGAAGCTGAGTGCCATTTTTTCTGCATTTATACAAAGTTTGCATTGCAAGAAGGTTTTATTTCAACCAATGATTGTTATTATTATTATAATTATTAGATGATGTAACAAACCATACAAGAAAAGGAAAACCTGTCGAGAAGCATATTTTATCTCTTTTTGGAAGATTGAATCTGATCACTATTCTTTGAACTCACTATTCTTTGAACTAGTCTGGTCATTCTAAGTAGGAAGGAGAGAATGTAACCTAAGAATGTTCTTGTGTCGCTTTCATGTTAAAAACAACAATTCGGTATATTAGTTGGAGTGTCATGAAGGACAAAATAGACAATCTACACACCCATAAAAAATAAACATGCAAGAATCGCTCTGGTATGTTTAGGAAAGTTGACTTTGTATTAGACGCTCAATGAAAGAGACGGTGAGAAGGAAGGTAGACAAATTAGTCAATTAGAATGGTTTTTCTTGACAACCAGACAGCACTACAAGGTAACAATCAGGCCATTCCTAACATTTTATAGGTTTTAGGCATAGTAAAAAAAAGCCCCAGTAAATCAGCAATATACAAACATGTAAACCTTAAAAGCATAGTTTTATTTATTAAAATTTAATATGCATACATAAGTTTCTAAAATTTAATATCCGTACATAATTTTCAAATTTCATATTTAGGGTCAAATTTGAACTCAAGTTTAAATTGTCCAGCCTGACTTGAATTCTAAAATTTTTAAATAAAATGATGTTATTTTCAATTTTTAAAATAAAAAGTATTTAAATCATGTTTGATTTAGCTCAAACCAACCAAGTTCAATCATCCTTGACCTTAATCCTAGACCCTCTAAGCTAATTGGGCTTTGAGGCCGGGCCTAGACTTAGGCCCACGTCTCATTAACTTTTATAATTTTGTCACTGTAAATATTAATAGATATAGGTAAGAGATTAATCTATACTAATCAAATATAGTATATAATTAAATATAATTTCTTAAAAGAAATCAAGAGTTCCGTTTAGTAAAAACTGAGAATATTGATTTAAAAATAAAATTATCAAATTTAATTAAGGATAGTTTCAAAATTCAGACTTAAGCATTAATTGGAAAAAAGATCACGTAATCTACAAATGCATTCAGTATAAGATAAAAAAATATCTTGAATATAGACAGAAAATTATAGTTCTTTATTAAACTATTTAATTAAAATAGAGGTGTTTTTTTAATTCATTTATCAATATTATTTGAAGTGTACACTTAAATTATATATTTATATAACACTCCTCTTTTACTTAAAAATTTTTAAATTCATTAATATTTATATAATTATTTGTAGTTTATCCACAATAGGTAGCTTAAATCCTATTTGGACTTAAGATTTGATCTCAATGAATATAATTGCTTTGTTCTGATATAAGCCAGATTGGTACATGGACGATTCAACATAAATTAATGTCAACACCCCCTAATCGAAAACCAAAAGAATAAAAGCATTACTAATCGTTAGGATTTTAAGACAATTAACATTTCAAGGAAATTGAGTGCCATTTTTCTGCATTTATACAAAGTTTGAATTTTAGGAAGGTCTTATTTCAACTAATGTTTTTATATTATTATTATTAATTAATGAAGCATACAAGAAAAGGAAAACTTGTTGAGAAGCATATTTTATCTCTTTGTCGAGGATTGCATATGATCACTATCCTTTGAACTATTCTTGTCATTCCAGGTAGGAAGCAGAGCTTGTAATGTAAGAATGTTCATCTGTCTCTTTCATGTTAGAAAGGGCAGTTTGATACGTTAATTGTAGTGCCATAAAGAGCGAAATAGACAATCTACAAACTCATAAAAAATAACCATGCAAGAGTCGCTCTAGTATGCTTGGGGAAGTTGACTTTGTTTTAGACCCTCAATGAAAGAGATGGCAAGAAGGGAAGGAAACAAATTAGTCAACTAGAATGATTTTGCTTAACAACCAAAAGACACTACAAGACATCAATATAACTATTTAAAATATGTTGCTCCCTATTATTTTGAATATTTTAAAATATAAATATTATTTTATTTTATAATATTAAATTTATAAAATATATATACAATTAAATAATTAGAAATAAATAAAACAAATTTACTAATTTGAATCATTTTTGTTTAAGAAATAACATGTGAAATTAAATTTCTAATTGTTTGATTATGTATACATTTATGTATAAGCCAAATTAGTATACTTGTTTTGACTGTTTGTAATTTTTTAATTATATACACATTTATGTATGAGACAAGTCAATTAGACCTGCTAAGAACCAATTTCAAACATCATCTTGAAGCTCTCTTTTTTGGTCCACCTAGCAATACTCGAATTCAATTCTTAGAAGATTGATAATAAATTAATAATAAAATAACAAATTAAGCAACTAAAATATTGTCATAAGCGCATGATGTGAAGCTAGCCAACGCAATTCTTTAAATGGTCATTGTTAAATACGTAAATCTCCATAGGTCCCATAAATGTTTTATTAGATTGTTGAGGTTTCAAATCTTTGTGGCCAATAATATTATATTATCAAACCTTTCATCTCCTATAATTCTTTTTCCTACTGCGAGCATAAATCTCAACATCACTGCCTGAGTCATAATCTAGACATATTTCACAGTTTGGGTCCATATAGATGGATCTACATCCCAAACAAAATGTCCACGATAATGACTGATATATATTGGTTCTCCATTAGGTTTAAAGCAATGGATTGGGGCCTATCTTTACCTTCTTTATGTGAGAACATTGGTTAAAGCATCAAAATAGGGTCAAATGTAGTGAAGGGTCCACGTTGATCTTCATTGGGCCTGATGTAAATGGATTTCAGTGATCCATCTGTTAGGGTCCTAAGAATAGGAGTAGTGGTGGTGTAGAGTTAATGTCAATGATAGGCATGGAACACCTTCTAGAAATTTGTGATCCATTCTGTAGGCATCAACTTTTCAAGCTCCATTGGTGGTAGCTGCTTCAGAATTTGGATGATGGTAGTTTGTTCATGAGCTGTATGTACTGTATGTACTGTATCAAAGGTACAATTTGGAAAACTAATATCTACAATATAGTTCTACAAATCGTAGATCATTTTATGATGAAGAGTGGCCATAATGGCTGTAAGATCTTCTTCTATTTCAGTAATCTAGATCTGGACCTAACGTTTCTCAAATAAGGTGGAATCATTCAACCTGGTATTGAAATCAGGTGTAATGGTAAGGATGACACTTTCATTATTAATGATTGACAACAGAGTATCAAGTAGTGCATTTTGGTACGTAGTGTAAGCAGTGTCAAGAATAGAAATCTTGGCCATAGTAGGAATTCTTTTTCTTCCATAGAGGGTGAGAATAAGGCAAATAACACCAATATGAAGACGTGTATGATTCTGCTCTCTCCAAAGAGAGATGAGTTCCTTTAGAATTTCTCACTACACATATTTTTTTGCAGTGGTAGCTTTTAAACCACACTACTCTAGATGAGAACTTTGAACCAATTTCTTTAACCTTTGGGCAATGTATAGAGAGAATAATCCTTGTACTTCCTTTCGAAGAATGGTAATAAGAGTATATACTCTAAGGACTAAGCAAAGGTATTGAAGTATCAAAAATACAACTTTTTATAGGAAGATGCGTAATTTCTACAAGTTTTTCAATTTTATTAAAAAGAGTACATTTAACATTAGAAGGGAGATTGGCAATAGAGATAGTTGAACAAGGATGAACAGGGTCACTAGGTAAAGAATCAATCACGACTGAAGGAAACTCCTTGCTCACTCTCATCCAGAATAACATAATCACAATTAATAACACTAATGACTATGATACCACTCGAGGAACCCTTAGTCAGAGGGCATACAAGGATAACATCACCAAAGGTACAAGGCGCTGTTACCACATGAATCGAGAAAGACTCTTCTTGCTATGACTTCTAGGCTCGTGGAATATTTCACTGATAAGCCTCATCGAAGTTCCAACATGAGTTTCTTGCCTATATACCAATTAAGTGATTTATAAAAAAGGTTCCATAAGAGATCAAAGATAAACAAAAGTTGAATATAGTCTGTATTTCATATATGTTAGCCAAGACACAAGCCCTTCTCCTTTATATAAGAATCAATTCTCAAGGCTTGCCTTTTAGAAATCTAAACTAACCGATCTTTTCCTGTGTAACTTAGACCTCAAATAGGATCTATAATCCATAAATTTCTAATACATATGATCCACATGAATAGGCAAGTGTAGAGCATACTTGTCTTTCTTTGTAACTATGATTATATTATTCATAAATTAAGTTTTCAGGAGAGAGAAAAAATAAAAAGAAGTTATAAAATAAAACACAAAATTTTTATTGACTTTTTTTTCTGATTACAATGAAGGAGAAGCCTTGGTTTTATAGACAAAGCAAGGAGGATAGAGACAAAAAACTTTTAATGAAAAGATTCCCATTGTACAATAATGAATACTAGGATAGAAAAGTAAATAGTAAAAAGAAGAATTATTGGGAGACACTGGATCCTAATAATGTTCATAAGAGACAAGGGGGAATCTTTTTAACAAGGAGGTGTAGAAAGTGATTTAGGGCTACCACCGTCATTGTCAGAATCAGATGTGTCTTCTACCATGCCATCAATGGTTTTGATGAATTGGATTATTTCTGATTCAATCAAAATAGGAGGCCAAAGGTCCTTTGCATCTTAGAAGTAGTTAGAAAGGTTGGGATTATTGCTATTGTTGGGCTTTTAGACTATATAACTTTCCCCAATTTCAACATTTCTTCGAGACTCAAAGCTTAGAGGATATAGGACTTCACCAGTCACAACATAGTTTTACAAACCGTAGATCATATGATGATGAAGAGTGGCCATAATGGCTATAGGATCTTCTTCTGCTATAGTAATATAGATCTGGACCTGGAGTCTCTAAAATAAGGTGGGATCATCCTACTTAGTATTGAAATTAGGCGCAATGGTAACGATAACATTTCCATTATTGAGGGTTATCAACCGAGTATTGAGTAACATTTTGGTACGTAGTGTAAACAGTGTCAAGATTAGATATCCTGGCTATAACAAGAATTCCTTTGCTTCCATAGAGGATGAGAAAAAGGCGAATAGCACCAATATGCAGATGTGAATGATTATGCTCTCTCCAAGGAGAGATGAGTTCCTTTGGAATTTTTAGCTTCACTTATTGTTCTGCAGTGGTATCTTTTAAACCACACTACTCTAGACGAGCACTTTAGACAATTTCTTTGACCTTTTCAATATGTGTAGATAGAATAGTCCTTATACTTCTTATTGAAGAATGTTCATAAGAGTATATACTGTAGGGACTGAGCAAAGGTAATGAAGTATAAAAATTACAACTTTTTACAGGAAGATGGGTAATTTCTACAAAGGGTTTAATTTTATTAAAAAGAGTACGTTTAACATTCTAAGGGAGATAGGCAAAAGAGAGAGTTAAAGAAAGATGAACAATGTCTTTAGGTAAAGAGTCACTCATGGTTGAAGGAAACTCCTTATTCACCCTTATCTGGAATAACATAATCACAGTCAATAACACTAATGGATCTGATACCACATAAGTAACCTTTGGTCAGAGGGCACACGAGGATGTAAAGGTACATGACGTTGTTATCAAATGAATCGAGAAAGGTTCTTCTTACTGTGACTCTTGCACTTGTAAAATATTTAACTGATAAGCCTTAATGAAGCTGCATCATATGTTTCTAGCCTATATGCCAATTAAGTGATTTATAAAACAAGTTCCATAAGAGATCAAAGATAAACAAAGATTAACTATAGTTTATATTTCAGATATGTTAGCCGAGACACAAGCCCTTCTCCTCTATATGAGCATCAATTCTTAAAGCCTACCTTTTAAAAATCTAAATTGACCAATTTTTCCTGTATAACTTAGACCTCAAACAGAATCTAAAATCTATGACTTTCTGATACACAGGATCCTTATGAAGAGGCAAATGTAGAGCATATTTGTCTTTCTTTGTGATTATGACTATATTATTCAAGAATTAAGTTTTCAGGAGAGAGAAAAAAATGAAGAAGCTATAGAATAAAACACACAAAATTTTTATTAATTTTTTTGCTTCTAATTATAATGAAGGAGAAGCATTGGTCTTATAGACTAAGCAAGGAGGATAGAGGCAAACAACTTTTAATGAAAAGATTCCTATAGTACAATAACGGATACTAAGATAGAAAGGTAAATAGTAAGAAGAAGATTTATTGGGAGACATTGGGTCCTAATAATATTCCTAAGAGATAAGGAGGAATCTTTTTAACAAGGAGGTGTAGAAAGTGATTTAGGTCCACCACTATCTTTGTCGAAGTCAAATGTGTCTTCTACCATGCCATCAATGGTTTTAATGAATTGGTTTGTTTTTGATTCAGTCAAAATAGGAGGCCAGGGCCCTCTACATCTTCGAAGTAGTTAGAAAGGTTGGGTCTATTGCTGTTGTTGGGCTTTTGGACTATAAAATTTTCCCTAATTTCAAAATTTCTTCGAGACTCAAAGCCTAGAGGATATAGGACTTCACCAGTCACAATGTGGAAATCTATATTAACAAATTGGTCCATAGAGGTCCAATATCGATCAAAAGGAGAAATGGGTTCTGGTAGAGCAAAATCATCTAGGAAGGGGGTAGAGAGGTACATGTAGGCATAGTGGTCTTTGGGTAATGGTTTAGATGATATAGAAAAAAGTAAATATCTCTCAATAGATCTTTGTGTTGCTTGGGCCAATTTGTGATAGTGCGTTAATTTTAGAAATGGTTAATAATGTAGATATAACCATGTCCAGTAAGACTATATGGATGGCGAATGACAGAAATAGAATGGGCCTTCTGTTCAATGAAAGGAATAGCTCATAATTGATGTTTGTTCAAGATCTATCCAAGTTGAAGATACTACTTTTGTAATGATTGGAACCACTCTAAAAGTTTCCATAGAAGTGAGTTGACATTGGCTGAGTTTAAAAGGTGTTAATAAACAAGCAGTAATGAAAGAGAAATTGGGCAAGCGTAGAGGGCAAATAAAGCCCAGAGATGCCACATGGAAGTTCAGAAAGGGAATCATAGGGATGATAGGCAATCTAATAAGGAGTTTCTATGTTAAAATAATGAGGATGCAGAGGAATGTTTAGAGTTGTAAGGACAATGTGGAGATAGTAGAACAAGCTTAAAATAAGAGCAATATCATCCGTTGTCTTAAGGGAATTCTTTGTAATGGGTGGACATGACTTGTTCTTCTTTGCATACAATGGATATCCTATGATAGGAAGAAGAAGAACGGTTGAATGTTTAAGTAAAGGAGAGAGGAGCTACATTGGTTTTCCTAGCCAAGAGAGGAAATCAACAAGAATGTTGTAATGCCCTTTGATATAGCGAATGATGGATTTATACTGAAAAACCCATTCGTTCCATCAAAGCAGTTGACTCTTTAGTAGTGTCTTCTTTTTAGGTTTAAGAATATTGGGAAAAGTTGTATTGTCCATTTCAATAAGAAAGTGATAAGAACTGAGGTGGAAGTTGAATATTTTGATTCTTTGAATTGACCACTAACATGGCCACAATAATGTCTTTTCCCGTCAATCTCATCAAGTACGATAACACCCCAATAGTCAGTTTGCAGAATGTACTGACCATTGTCCACATTTGGCGATGATTTCATAATTCGTCACCAAAAGTCATAGTTTTGGCGACATTATAATGTATTGTTGCTAAAGCAATATGTTTAGCCATAAGTTTTTGAAGTCGCCAGGAAAAGCCCCTATTTTTGCAATAGTTTTTTCATCACCAAATGTCGAGCGTTTGGCAATGATAGTTTCAAACATCGTAAAAAACATGAGTGTTTACGACGAAATAGGTAATTTGTCGCCAAATGTGGAGTTTTTGTGACTAAACATTAAAATCATTTCCAAAAGTCAATATTAAAGAATTTATAATTAATAATGTAAAATTGATAATTTTTAATGCTAAATGTGCTTAATAATCCTAAGGTTAAATAATTGACATTTATATATGATTTTTCTTCTTTATAAATTTGTTTAAATACATAGTTAATGCATTAAAACTCTATAAATTATCATTTTAAATATAAAAAGATAATCATGCCTAAAATTTTAATATTATTAAGGTAAAGCATAACAAATTTAAGTTGAGTACTATTCTAAATCATTAATATTTATGAACAACTAAAATAATAATGCATATAAATGTTGGAATATGATAAGCAATATAATATAATGATATATGATAAGTACTACAAGATGTTAATTAGAAGTTTAACAATTCTTATAGATAAAATAATAAATAAAGTCCCACCCCTAATATTCCATTGAAAAGGAAAAGAAATAATTATTTTTTTGGATTCCAAGTGACATTGGAGTCGGTAAAAAAGGTAAAGAGGTTTCAATGTCTGGATTCCCAAGAAGCCTCCTTACACATTCCAAGCCTTCAAATGAAATAGTTAAAGATCATCTGTCAGGGTTTGGTGAATTGAAACGGTGAACGATTTCTCAGATGCAGTAGGTATGGCGGCGTTAGATGAACTACACATTCTAAGCACTTAAGCTAATAAGCAAACATAATAGAACAACCAAAGCTAAATAACAGGATATGAGGAAGTCAAATTCGAACACATGCATATCTAATTGATAAACTCCATGATTGTCATAATGAACATATATAGTTTTTCAATCGAGCACTATTTTGAAACAACTATTTTTTGTAATCCTATACGAACCATCGAGACATCACCACCACCTTCATTTCCATCTATAAATCTTGATAATACATATAATCAGATGTTTATATAATAGCTTCATAATAAAAAAAGAGATACTGATAATAAAGAAAGAGAGGTAGTTTGGATTATTCTAAGAACCTTGAAGATGAAGATCAACCATAGAAGGCAAATGATGATTAGTGTTTAATGAGGGGATTTTTTCTGCATTGATTTGTTACTCATTAGGGAAAATTTTGGCACATTCCTCCCAACAAAGCTCATTTTCACCATCAAAAACTAGTCGCGACATTGACATTTTGCGATAAATTAAAGTTAACAGTTTTATTTTGAAAAGTCAATAGAAGAATTACTATTTGAATGTTTCAACATTCTAGCAATGTTAATTTTGTGATCTATCAAGTGAGACTACTTTATATGGTAAGATTAAGAATGTTAAGTGTGTATATACTATATTTAGGATATGAATAAACATCCCTTGCAGTTTCGAAATATGATTGCTTCTGTGTACATAAACATCCCTTGTAAAATTCTCTAATGAAAGTAGTTATGTGATTGTGAATTAGCTTTAAATTATCTTAATAATTAGCTTGTTAGTTTTGAGCTACTTTATTATATTTATGTTTTCATACAATATATGTTCAATAAATTCAAATATGTGTACGCTAAAAGAATTGGTCTTTTAAAAACAAGAGTAGTAGGTTGTTAGTTTTAAGTTTTAATTTTTATGTTTAATATATTGACTTTTAATTGTTATGTCTAATCACAACCTCATAACACGCTGAAATAAAACGATTTTGATGGACACATCTGTTTATTATAAGTGGTGGAGATTTGTTGTAAAATCAATCATATAGTAAATATGTACATAAAAATCCATTATAAAGTAGCCTTCATTCTCTAATAGACACTTCGTTAAATAGTTAGCATGCTTTTCATAAACACACATGGAAGGTTGAAAAAAAAGTCGACTGATACACATCTAACACAGAAACACAATTCACCATATTTTTAGTTTGACCATTTGACTTTTATTTGTTATGTGTAGTCATAGCCTCGTTACATGTTGAAATAAACTCATTTTGATGGATACATTTGTATACTAAAAGTGTGGCAATCATATGTAAATATGTACATAAACATCTATTGTAGAACTAGCCTTCACTTGAAGCATTTCATCAAATAGTTAGGAGGCTTTCTCAAACAACCATGGAAAGTGGAAAAAAAACATTGACCCATACACATCCAACACAAAAATATAATTCACCATCTTCTAAAAACAAACACAAACAAAAAATCATACACTATAAGCAAAACACAAAGCTCATATAAACTCATATAAACTCCTAAACCTAGTAGTAAAATAGAGCACAAGAAGTAGGGTTTCAAAATATAAAAGAAGAAGAATACCAACACAGTTAACAACACTTCTTCGATGATGATGACCACAACACAGGAGACGACTAGAATAGAGGGGATGGCACTTAGTGGATGGTGAATGAAGAGGAACTATGATGGCTAACACGAAAACAAAAAGAGGTTTGTTTTGGTGTTAATGACCTAGTAGAAAACGGCGTCATTTTTAATTAAACTAAATGATGTCGTACTCGAATAATTTCAAATAAATATACCATCTGACGTCAATTCAAAAAACCATCACGAAATGGTGGGCCATTACCTTTTGGCCTGATCATTGGTAATGACATTAATATAACATTATATTAATTACCATATATAATTATATCTATTGTGATGTAATTAAAAAATAATTGCAATATAGTAAACAATGGAAAATATTAAATATGAATATGATATTTTTAATAATGAAATTAAATATTATTGACAATGATTGTAAGTGTAAAAATAAATTTAGTTAACCATAATGATATTTTAAAAATTTATAAAACAAAAAACATAGAATTAATTTTTTATTACATAAATTAATTCTTTTTATTAATGACTTGTAAATTATATGACTTGAGAATTTTATCTGGGGTGATAAAACCCTAATTACTATATAAAAATCGGGTTTCATTTTCTAAAAATTTTATATTACAAACAGAAAATTCTATAAACATAAAATTCAAAATAAATTAATTGTTTTTATTAATGTCTTTTAAAATATATGATTTTACAATATATAAATGGTGTCACAAAACTCTATTTACTATATGACAATACCGGCCTTTTGGACCTTGTTGACACTAGGGAATGTGTAGGCTTAGTGCCACCAAAAACTGTAGTAAGCCTAACTTT
>JANQBM010009067.1:0-12561 GCA_025594535.1 Erythroxylum domingense | reverse complement strand
AACAAAGGCATAACCAGTAACCTGTGATGACTGCTAGGAATAAATATTAGTTTAGAGAAATAAACAATTAAATAAGATAATAACAATCAATTAAAAAATAAAACATTAAAATTTTATGTGATTTGGCCAAAGTTTTAAAAGTTGGACGAAAAGTTAAACCGATAAGACAAAAGTTTAATTTAAAAGATTTAACTATAATGAAATTATCATAAAATCGGTTAAAAAATGACTAAAATTAAATAATTTAAAATATAATTGAAAGAGACTGTTCTTATCTATTAAAAAATTTTGAAGTTTAATTAAAAAAGAGCGTTAAATAATAGGTAATTAATTTATAAAAATTTATTAATTTATGAAATGTGATCCATTAATTAATAAATTGATCAATTTTTAACAATAAGAATTATTAAAGTAAATTACATAAACTTAGGAGCTGCTAATCTAAAAGAGATTTCTAAAGCTTATGCTTGCTAATATCAATTCAATGACATCTAAATTTTGTGCCCATAAAATTGTCACAAGTCATCTCCAACGCATCTCTAAAATGGAAGAAAAACACCAAAATAGAGAAGAAGTCAACTCCAATCTACCAGTATTTTCTCCTCCATTTTAGAGAAATGCTATAGTGCCACACCAAATTTGGAGGGTTAAAAGCGCAAATTGGGTTCAATCTTTTTGAGTTTAATCAATTTGAGACTTAAACTTAAAACCAACTTAACGAAGGACTAAAATTTCACGAATCTGCTCAATTTAAGACTTTTTTGAATGAAAATTATGGCGTGTTTACATGCGCCGTTACTTGCAAGTGAATTAGTGTTTAGATGTCACGTTAATAGATGTAATTTAATGTCGAGGCCAGGTGGAATTTAAGAAAAAATGAATCAATATTGTTAAAATTTTGACTTAAACAACGAAAACCTCTTCAACCCTAAAATCAACGATTTTGTTTAAAAACACATGTTTCACCCTTTGTTTCTTCTCTCAGTTGTGTCTTCACTCCAATCCCTGGACGCACCATCACTTGTGCCTTCTTGGTAGTGTGAGTGTGAGATCTCTCTTTTAGCGTTGGAGGTGAATGGGCAGTAAGAATTTTGGAGATTTGAAACATACATGTGTTGTGATTGAAGACCGAAGTAGATAATGAGAGTCATGCTCTCTTCTAATTTTTGTATATAAATTTATGATGTTTTAATATTCACTTTATTCTTTTTCCCTAATAATGTTACATTTACGTAAATTATTTTATCTTCTTTAAATGGGTTTGATTATTGGGTTGAATAGCGTGTAGACGATAATTATTTTTCATGTACAATCCTATTATACATTTATATATAGGATATGATCAAGTTTTCTCTCCCCCATGTACTTGACATTGTACGTAGGATATGATTTGTATCACTTGGTTTAGCTTCATTGGTGGTTATCCATGTTTTGATATTCTCTATGCATTGGGTTGAAGATAAAGTATGACATTCATGGAAAAGGTGCAGATTATTAGGGGCAAACAAATTCAGTTCTGTAGACATCATCTAGCTATCAGTGGGCGCACAATCAACATTACAGCATTGTGCTGTAATACTTGAGAATGAGCTCAAGTAGTAGTTCTTCAAGGTAATGAGGTTGATTAGAGGAATTAATTTAGTTGTGATTTTGAGTTGGTTTGGATTTTTTTATATTTTCAACTTTGGCTATGGGGGGATGCATTCTAAGCTTGATATGAGGTCATACAAGCTGATTTCTTCAACTTACCCAGTTGAATGAGACTATGACAGAGAAGCTAAATATTGTTACTGTAACTTGAAAGCACCTAGATGGACTTTATGGACTGATGAAAATTCAGGAAGAAGGTTTTATGGTTGTCAACCCTTTTTGGTAATTTTGGTATATTTTTATGTTGTTTTAGCTAAATATATTCATATATTCCATTAAGGAATCGATGCTTTTTCTTTGATGGTAGAGTGAAAATGTTTGTGGATTTCATGAATGACATGATCAAAGATTTTGTCCACGAGCAAGATAGATTATTTTAGAGCTGAAAAATAGAGAGAAGATGCTATATCATCAAAATAATCTATTGAAGGCAGAAGTAACAGAGTTAGGAGAGAATGCAGTAGATGTTTTGCAAGTTGAAAGGATTGCAAAAAATTTAAAGTTGAAGAATGAGTTAGTTGCCACGAGGATTAGTTATGAAACACATTCAGCAAAGTGTTAGAAATGGTTTGCTTATTTAAGCTCGTTTTTAGTATTTTTGCTTATGTTTGTTAGTCTAAATAATGAAGACAAAAAAGGCAATAGTTGTACCTTTAAAGCCTTACTTGAAAATGGTTTGATGTACTTGAACAATGTGTAAATTTTTTCAGCTAACCTAACGTTAGAAAGTGCAAAGTGTTAGATGTTTTAACATCTATGGTATTACTAAATTGATGTTCTAGCCTAAACAAGTGTGATGTTTTATGTACTAGCCTAAACATGTTTGATGTACTAACCTAAACATGTTTGATGTTTCAACATTTGGTAAGGAAGATTAGTGACAAAATAGGATCTTTAATCAATGGAGATGGAGTATTCGTTAGTAGTCAAAAGGAGTTAAAAGAGGCAGCAGTTGACTACTCTAAAAAATGTTATCCGTATTTTACCTCCAATCTAATGATTAACACAATTGTTAAGTTCTTTTATAAGTCATCAAATTATGGATGAGGAGACAAAGATGTTTAATAGACCTATAATTCCAAATGAGGCTATATTAACAATGTACATGTTGCACCCTTCATGAACTTCAACAAAAATGGTTAAACCTAAAAGAAATGCAATGCACACAAAATGGAAAATAAATAAAACCAACACTTTACTACAAAAAGCTGACCATCTCTTTCCATCTATAGACTTTAACCTTTCCCTAAACAATACAAAACATTGCAGAGAATTTGACAATTCCAAGCTTCCATCACCCCCAATAACCCATTCATAAACTTCAACAAAAAGGAAAAAAACTTACAAGAAATGAAATTAAAACTAAAATTGGAAGCCATTGTATTCATTGCTTAATAAAATTAATCCCAACAACATCTTTACAATTTATTGTTGTTCAGTTCACAAATATCACAAAATTGTGAACTTCACAAACAATGATATGTTTGGTTTACAATTTTTCCTTTCCCTTTGAAAATGCAGTCTGAATTTGTTGGCTTGGATTCATATGCGCAGTAACAACTTCCTTGCTCTTTATTGATTTCTACCCAAGGTTTAGTAGTCTCTGACTTCTCCTTCCAGGCTGTAGATAAGATGCAAATGTTTGTTAAGCTGTATGAATTAATTAAGTAAGAATGTAAAAATTTTACACTTACATTTAGTATTTGTAACCCTGTGGTTTCATTTGTGTATACCCCCATCCCTTCCATCTGTTTATTGATCTTCCTATTTGCTTCTTGTTGAAAAGAAGAGTATGTGATAGGCATTTTCTTGTAATTTTTGCTTAAGAATTTGGACTACATCTGCCATTAGCCAACATCCTCAATCTGCTTCCATCATCTGCAACACCATAACCATGCCCTCTTCTCCCTTTGGTTTGGGTCTTAGCGGTGGCCCTTTGAAGATATACAGATATTTGTTGTTATTTTTGAAGCACCTCCAAGTGTTGGGAGAACAACTGAGACAATTGTATTTGCACTCCCACTTACATGAGCAGTACTTAAGGTATTGGCAGTACCTAAAGCATTTATGGCACTAGCAAATACAGACATAATAGCAGAGGCCGAGGCCGAGGCAGAGGCAGAAGTAGAGGCTTTTTCTCTTCTTTTACCTTTCTCTCCCCTTTCAGTATTGGGTTGTCAGTGTTGGATTCAACTGTGGATATGTTTTCAGGAGTTGACGATGAGTTTGTTGTGTGTTGCTCCATAAGGAAATCAGTTGATTGGTCTGGGTTTGGATTTTGAAACTAGGCTGGAACCTGTCATGGATAATAATGATAACATCATAAAAAAAACCTAGAAGATTACCACTACTATGGAAAATAATCTTAGCTGTACCATAAAAAGACTAAACAACTTCGAAATTACCTCTTGACCTTTCCAAGGACAATCTCTTTTGTTGTGTTCTTCTATTTGGCAGTGGTTACATGTAATGATCATGCCCCTCTTAGACACGTGATCAATAATTTGCTTTTTGTTTACTTTTGTATTCTTTTGAGGCTCATCAATGCCTTTTTTCCTAGCTATTTTGGGCCTACCAGACTCTTGTTTAAATTCTGGTGGCTTAATAGTTTCTTCATTGCTAATGGGTCAGTCCTTCATACTAGGCATCGGTTAAATTGCCTTCCTATATGGTTTCACATATTTGGTCTTCCATAACCAACTAGAAGTGTACTTTTCAATATTAACCCTACCGTCTTTAATAGCACATATGACATGTGCACAAAGAATGTTAAAGAGGGTATATCTCCTACAAGAACAGTTCTGAAGCCTCACCACATATATATTCTGTCCATGATTAATCTCATACCCTCCTTCTCCATTATAATGCACTGAACAATGTTGAGCAATCATGACACTCTTTTCAATTGCTTCCCATATTCTTGTCCCTAAACTACCCTTCCATTTGGTAGCCTCTTTCATTTTTCTCACAATTCTTTTCATCAATTCTCTTCTAAGATGCTCAAATAACCCTAAAATTGACATTTTTCTTGCATCAAATAGAGTCTTATTGAAAGCTTCATATAAGTTATTGTCAACTAACTCAATCATACAATCTTTCCTCTGGAAACCTGGCACCATTGCTGAACTGGTGCATAACTCTTAATATCTTTTGTTGCCCTTTGGTTCTTGGCTCTGAGCTTATCCAAATTTTCTTCATATTCCCTTACTATGAAGGATTTTGCAATTTTCCAAAAGTGCTCCTTCATCTCTTCCCTTTTATGTCCTCTTCTTTGCTAATTGACATAAACATGTCTAGCACAATACATGGCTCAGCATCTGGACACAAATTGACAATGGCTCTATCAAGTCCCTATAATGGAAAACATAATCATTTGAATATGCTTATGGATACAACTCTAAATATTTCATAACAGTTACACTCTCAATGAAAGTACAAATAAGATTAATGTGAAACTTTTATCTTTTATTGGTCAATCATTATAGCCCAACCAATTCCGGAGCCTAAGTGAGGTAAATCTTCTTTCAGTCTTTCAATAAACCACTTCCATGTGACTGTTAACTTAACTTCAACCATAGCCCAAGTAGCAGGAAACATTTGATTGTTTCCATCTCTTCCCACAGCATATAGAAGTTCACCCTTAGTTTTGGTTTTCAGCCAACATCCATCTAGGACAAAAAAATGCTTGTATCTTGCCTAAACCCATGTTTAATAGCTTCTAAGCATATGTAAATTCTTTTCAAATACAGGTTGAGACACTGTCAATGCAATAGTGCTTCCTGGGTTGGTCTACCTAATCACTTCAGTATAAGACCAAAGCTTCTTAAACTCCTCTTCAATGTTGATCACAACACTTTCTTTTTTTTTTCTTTGCTCTTCTCACCATACTTATAGACTCTTCAACACCTAAACAATCTTTAACGTAAAATTTTATATCATCATTCTTCAAAAATGGCTCCCTTTTAAGCTTATCCTTCAACAAATCAGCTAAGATGTTGGTGTTCATCCTAGGATTTGTATATACCCTATTACAACCATGATAGTTCCTGAATTTCTTGACTAAAAATGACTGCAACTTCCTATCAAATGCTCCATATATATATCAAAGTCAGTTCTCTGTCCTACATTTAGCTTGGACAAAATTGGGCTTATTTTTGGTAAATATGACAACCCTCTTTGTTTTAATGGATAACAAACTCACTGCACGCTTAAATTACAAATGATTAAAAAAAGTATCATTAATTTAACGTAAGGATCAGTTGCATTTTCATCATAAACAGGGTATTTCTTTTTCCTCCTAGTAGTATCATGTACCACATCATCTACATCACTAACAAGTTCTCTATATTCATCACTGTCATAGTATTCTGACAAAACTACCTCATCTTCATTGCATTACTTGCATCACCTTCATGTGGTCCATTATCTTCATCCAGACCATTACTTTCATCTCCTTGTTCTAAATCCTTTTCAAAATCTTCGTCCGGACCATTACTTTTATCTCCTTCCTCTAAATACTCTCCATCCTCTTCAACCTCCATATTTGTATCATCTTCATTCTCCATATCTGCATCATTTTCATCCTCCACATTTGGTAAATTGTCTACATTACCTACATTACCTCCAAACCCTTCATTTTTAACATCCTCACCATTATCTTCAACTACATTACCTTGATTAACCTCATTACATTCATCCTCAATCACTTCAATAGGGGTATCCACACCATGTTCAATATAAATATCAATACTGCCCGTACTTATCATCTGACTAACCATATCTAACACACTAGCATCATCTTGTACAAGTCTCAAACCAGTACATAGTTCAAAACTAAACATAAGATAAAATATCCTTTTCACATTATTATACCCACTTCTCTTACATACATCAACCAATTCAAAATAGATTAGTAAGTCAGGATTAAATTTAATTTCAACCACAAAACCACCCTCATATATAACATTATCACCCACATTAACAAAACATCTGGTATGGTGAAACCGCAGAGTTACTTCATCAAATGTTATTATGCCAAATCGAAAAAACCAACTCCAGAAAAACAAAAGCACTCAATTAGAATGTTGAAAGAAAACACTAAAGTGAAAGTGAAAAATTCAAACCTAGCATAACACATGATGCTTAACATATTCATAACAATTCCATCAACCAACTTACTAAGTTCTATTAGTTAAGGTATATGGCATTGTTTACACTTGTGAATCGAGAAACATGTTCTCATTATGGCTCCTAGGCTCTCGAAATTTTTTACCTATAATCCTCATGGGAGCTGCATCACTGGTTTCCAGCCTATATACCTACCTAATGGTTTATTATGCCTCAATGTTTAAAAAATATCCATATTAAATGCAATCCTTATTCAATTTAATTGCTACATAAACTTTAAGTTACTAGTAATTAGAGTCTTTCAGATTTAAGTTACTACTAAAATTACAAAACCATAACTTTATGTTATCATCAATGATAGTAAGAGTATTATAAACAACAATATAAAAATAATACATTAGTTGCAATTAAAAAAATACACACTCATATGAAAAACACTCCCACTAGTAAAGCAAAAAGGATGTAGGAGGGAAACGGAATTAAAAGCATCAAATTAAGATTTTGTAGGACCAACTGATTTTCTATTGTGCTCTGATTGGTAGGAAAGAGGAAGAAGTATGAATCAAATGGGCAGAAGCAAACTGGTATTAGTTTCATCTTCAACCGAAGATGGTCAGTTGCAGAATGGGTAGCTGCTAGGACCAACTGATTTTCTATTGTGCAACTGACTATCTTTGGTTGAAGATGAAACTAATACTAGTTTGCTTCTGCCTATCTGATTCATACTATCTTCCTTAGACTATGCTAACCTTAGACTTCTTTTTACTGCTCTAATCTTAGACCTCTCATAATCAAATGCTTACCACTCTTAAGTCTAACGGCTAATACTTTAATTTTAGGACTTACCTTAGTTTCAAGAGATGATGCGTGAACCAGGCAACCCAACCCCTTCAATGAAGACTGGAGCACTGATCGGACGGTAGTGATGATGCGTCAACCAACTAACACAACCCCTTCAACGAACAAAAAAGCGCAGATCTAACGAGGGCAATCTTTAGTGAAGATGCATGAACCAAGCTAGACAACCCTTGCATGAAGATTAGAGTGGAATGACCGACGGTGAAGATGCGTCAAAGAGGGGAGCGACGATGAGATTTTAGGGTTTCTGTAACTTTTGCATTTCCTTTTTTTTCTTATTTACAGAATTTACAAAAAGTCACAAAATTTTAGGTTAAAACCTAAAACCTTTTACTCTATTATGCGTGGCCTTGTTTTAAAGAGTAATGGTGCCACGTTGTTGTAAATTTTTGTCCAAAAAAGTCTTAAATTGAGCAGGCTCATGAAATTTTAGCCCTTCGTTGAGCTAGTTTCAAGTTTAAGTCCCAAATTGATCAAACTCAAAAAGGTTAAGCCCTAATTTGAGCTTTTAGTCAAATTTGGAGTGACACTATAGCATCTCTTCATTACTGTTGATATTTTTTAATTTTTTTAGCTTTTTTCTCTTTTTTTCTCTCAATCTTTACTTTCTTCCTTTTTTCATTCATTCATTCTGTTTTAATTCATTCTTTCTTTATTTTGTTATTTAAACAATATTCTAATATTTTCATTATATGTTTATTTAAGTAATTATAACTTTATGATAATTTTAAGGTTTATTATCATGTTTATAAATATTTTCATTATATGTTTATAACCTTATAATTATTTACTTATGAATAAATATTTTAAATAAATAATTTAAATATATTAATTAGAAAATTTCAAATAAATAAACCACAAATATGTTGATATTAATAGCCGAATAATATAATAAAATACAAATAAAGATAAACTAAATTAAAATACATATACATAAATATTAATAGCCAAGCAATAAAATTAAATTAAAAAAATACGAGCAAAATATAATTAATTACTAATACAAAATTGAAAATTTTAATAATCAGGTAGATCAGTTCCATCTCTACCTATATGTTAAAAATATTCTTTTTTAGTGTGAAAATATAATTATATATTATAATAAAAAGTACTGTAATATCTTTAAAATAAAAAAAAATACCCTATTTTAAAGAAATAGGTTGGAGATGGCCTACGGCGACGCATGAAGGGAGCCAACTCCATTATATCACGCCACTCGTTATGACGTAGTCTGCAAATTGTAATTGATTTGAATGTTTCCAGAAAACCAAAAAAAACCCGTTATTGAACGGGAATGTCGTCTCCATTCAATTCACATAGACCTTGATGAGATGACCCATTTATTATGATGAGCTCACTTTGACGATATAAAAAGTTCTTAGCTAGAAAAGAATATGAAATTTGAAGGCTTAAAATTCCGTCCCTGAGCATATCGATTTCGTAAAATTTCTGATAACAATTTCATAATTTACCAATGTATTAAAATTTAGAACGGAAATTAAATTGATATAATAAAATATTTAAATATTTAATGTTTAAAAGGTTTAATTGATATTAATCTGTCAGATAAAGATCGAATAAAATTAAAAAATTAAAATATAATTAAAAAGAATGTTCATATCTATTAAAAAATTTGAAATTTAATTAAAAATTTATTGTATTAAAAATAATTTATTTAATTTAAATTTAAAAATATTTTTAATTTATAAAATCGATCGATTAATTAATAAATTAATTAATTTTTAACAATAAAATTATTAAAGTAAATTAAATAGAAAAGTAAAAAACCGAACAAAAAAAATTGAACATTTCTAAATATTTACGGTTAAACCTAATAAACCGATTAAATTTACTACTAAGAATGTAATCTTTCGAATGAATACTCCATGTTCGACAACATTGCATTACAAGAATTATAAACCCTTACGGAACTCTAATATTATTACAAAATATGGAGTTGACCAGTTTGTTTTTGTCTATCTTATTCATACTATTTTCCTTATACTATATTAACCTGAGACTTTTTTTATTGCTCTAACCTCAAACCTATCAGAATCAAATATTTATCGCTCTTAAGTCTAATGGCTAATGCTTCAATTCTAGACTTATCTTAGTATCAAGAGATAATGCGTGAACTAGGCAACTCAACCCCTTCAATGAAGACTGGAACACAGATCAGAGTGCGGTGATGATGCGTCAACTAACTAACACAACCCTTTCAACGAATGATGAAGTGTAGATCTGGCGAGGGCAACCTTGGTGAAAATGTGTGAACCAAGTAAGACAACCCTTGCACGAAGACTGGAGCGGAATGACCGACAATGAAGATACGTCAGAGAGGAGAGCGATAATGGGATTTTAGGGTTTTAGTAACTTTTGCATTTCTCTTTTTTTATTTTACAAAATTTACACAATTTACAAAAAGTTACAAAATTTTAGGTTAAAACTTAAAACTTTTTACTCTATTATATGTGGCCTTTTTTTAAAGGGTAATGTTGTCACGTTGTTGTATGTAACAGCACGTATAGGCACGTCATAATTTCCGTCTAAAAAAGTCTTAAATTGAGCAGACTCGTGAAATTTTAATCCTTCGTTGAGCTGGTTTTAAGTTTAAGTTCTAAATTAATCAAACTCAAAAAAGTTAAGCCCTAATTTAAGCTTTTAGCCAAATTTGGAGTGACATTGTAGCATCTCTTCATTACTGTTTATATTTTTTAATTTTCAGGTTTTTTCTTTTTTTATCTCTCAAGCTTTTCTTTCTTCCTTTTTTGATTCATTCATTCTTTTTTGATTCATTCATTCTTTATTTTGTTATTTAAACAATATTATAATATTTTCATTATATGTTTATTTAAGTAATTATAATTTTTGCTTACGTTTGGATTTGCGTTGTGGTGAAAATAAATACTTATTCACCGCATTTTTTAAACACAGTCACATGTTTGAATCTGCGGTAAATAACCGGAGGTTGGAGAAAAGTGCGATGTCACCTCAGAAATCAATAAGTAGAAAGATAGTTGCAGTAGAAAATTGCTTATGCGGTAGAAATTTTACTTTATATTAATAACATTCACTACAAGTATTATTTTCCATTATACTCTTATTAATATGACTAATAATATATTTTTATAAAATATTTTATTTACTAAATTTATTTTATTTATATTTTCTTAATTTCTTATTTATCATTTTAAATTTATATAACTAATAATGTATTTTATAATTATTTATATAACAATTAATAGTTTATTAATTAATGAGCTTTTTAGTTTCTTTATCTCTTTTTAGCAACCGCAACCGCACTTGTCAAACATCTATTTTCACGTTTCAACAGTTACCAAAACAACAATCCCAAACACATAAGTACTTATTGAGAATAAGTATCTATCATTTTAGCAGGTTGTCAACTGCTACCGTTCCCTCAAACTAGGCCTTTATAATAATTTTAAGATTTAATCTCATGTTTATAAATATTTTCATTATATCTTTATAACTTTGTACTTATTTACTTATGAATAAATATTTTAAATAAATAATTTAAAAAATATTTATTAGAAAACTTCAAATAAATAAATCACAAATATATTGATATTAATAGTCGAATAACATAATAAATTACAAACAAAGATAAATTAAATTAAAACACACATACATAAATATTAATAGTCAAGTAGTAGAATTAAATTAAAAAATACAAGTAAGATATAATTAACTACTAATACAAAATCGAAAAATTTAATAATAAGGTAGATTGGTTCTATTTATACCTATATGTTGATAATATTCTTTTTTGCTGTAAAAAATATATTTATGTATTAAAATAAACAGTAACACCTATTTTAGAGGAACGGATTGAAAATGCCGTACGGCGATGCATGAAAGGAGCCAACTCCTCCGTTATGTCACACCAGGGCCGGCCCTGGGCATGGGCAGGGCGGGCATCCGCCCAGGGCCCATCTTTATAAATGATAAAATGGACCTATTTTTATTCTTAAAAAAAATAAAATGAAATAAAATGGGGCCTATTTTTGACTCATAAAGAGCAATAAAAATGTCTATATTTTGTTTATTTTTATTCTTTAAAAAAGCCCAAAAATAGGCAAAAATAAGAAATTTTTTTTATTTTACCCAGGGCCTATAAAATGTCAGGAACGGCCCTGTGTCACACCACTCGTTATCACGTAGTCTTCAAATTGTAATTGATTTGACTGTTTCCAGCAAACCAAAAAAAAACAGTTGTTGAACAGGAATGCCCTCTCCATTCAATTCATATAGACCTTGATGACCCATTTATTACGATGAGCTCACTCTGACGATATAAAAAGTTCTTAGCTAGCAAAGAATATGAAATTGAAGGCTTATAATTCCGTACCTGGGCATATCGATTTCGTAAAATTTCTCGTAACAATTTCATAATTTACCAAAGTTTTAAAAATTAGAATAGAAGTTAACCAGAAAAGATAAGATATTTAAGATTTAAAAGGTTTGATTAATATTAATTTGTCGTAAAATTGACTAAAAATTGAATAAAATTAAAAATTTTGAAATATAATTAAAAAGTATTGTTCTTATCTATTAAAAAATTTAAAATTTAACTAAAAAATTATTAAAATAAAATTATTTATTTATTTTAAATTGTAAAAACTTTTTAATTTATAAAAATTAATCGACTAATTAGTTTTTAACAATAAAGTTATTAAAGTAAATTAAACAAAAAAGTAAAAAACCGAATCAAAAAATTGGGCATTTCTAAATATTTATAGTTAAATCAAGTAAACCGATTAAATTTTTTAATCATTATAATTTAATACTAAGAATGTAATTCTTTCGAATGAATACTCCATGTTAGTCAACATTTGTATTACAAGAATTATAAACCCTTACTAGAACTCTAATATTCTTACAAAATATAGAGTTGAACAATTA
>JANQBM010008981.1:0-12569 GCA_025594535.1 Erythroxylum domingense | reverse complement strand
ATTAATAACTAAACTAAGTGGACATGTACACATGTCACACTCTCATTAGTTTGCTAAAATTGCTTCCCAATTCAATTCCACTTTCTCTCCAAATTTTCAATGGCTCAATCCAAAAATTCCTAATTTCATGTGTCTAAGTTTTCAGTGCCATTGGATAGTCAATTTCACTACCGGTAAACCCTTATTCTGTCATTTGACAATTTTTCGGGTCCGAAAATGACTCCGAAAAATTCCCAAAAAATTCCTATAATTCTCTAAAAATAAGAAAAACCCCTATGAATCTCTCCAACATAAATTCTCATTCACACAAAGCAAATTTTTCATAAAACACACTTATTCACAATTAACCGGGAAAATGTCATAAATGCATGTACAATCATTTACATGGGCAAAAATTCACTATTTACTATTCATGTGCATATATGAATTCATGAATATGTCAATACACTTTAAACATTCCTAGCCCGTTCCAAATTACCAAATTACCCTTCCCATAAATGAGGGGATGTTACATAAATAATGTCTTCTTTAAAAAATCATGGAATTTGATAAAGTACCTGATCATATAAGCAGTGCTAAGTTTCTTCAATAAGCGATACATGTGAAAGAGTTAAATAAGACATTCATATGTGAAAAAACCGTAAGGGTATATTAGTTTAGCAAACTTTCAAATTTTGCGGCAGTCGTTTCTAGTACAATAAAAAATCATAAAAAATTAAACACACAAATATAAATTAACACTGATATTTGTTAATATAGTTCGGTACACCTTGCCTATACTACGAGACTCTCACCTAGCTTAATTCTTTCACTAACGACAATAGTTTTATATAAGGCTTTATTGAGTCGACACCTCTTAACCCTTGACACTATCCTTCGTCCTTACACCCTGTGAAAGAATTTCACACTCAATAATACGACTTACTCGTGTTAACCTCAATAGAGGATTTTTCTCAACAATATTTTAATGAAAGAACATTAAATAAATAACTAAAGTGGTTAAACAAAAATTCAACATAAATAAGAACACTTGAGAAAGAACATAAAAACAACTCCCCTACAGATTCAGTGTAACACACCACTACCATAGAGCATATGCCTGAACATCCAAAGGACATTTAAGAACATACCCTATGAAAATGGTATGTTAGAGCAATTACATCAACTTATTATAGCCTCATACAAAACATAAGTATTTCCAAAGATTAAAACTCCTCATTTCATTCACAAAATGAAACTTAATTACATTGTCATTACATTTCATAATCCATGTTTATACATAAAATAAAATTTGGGAGTTTAAAGTTCTATACAAAAAGTTCAACAAGAAAGGAGAAGCTAAACAAAACTATTCTATCTATACTCCATAGGTATTAGCTGACCAAACCTTTGAGTCATTCTTGTTTCCAAAATTGAAAGTACTAGACTTTTATTATATCACCTTAGAAGCTAGGTCTCCCTCATACCTGAAAATCAATGTTGCAAATTTGATGAGTTTACGAACTCAGTGAATGAACTATCATCGATGTGCTCACTCAAGTCAGAACATATATATCACAAGTATAAACTAAACCAATTTAACAGATGTATCCGATCATTAAATATTGAATATCAGATCACATTATACATCATATCTCAACAATTTATCATGAAATTCAAACATTTCATATAATCATTTCAGAATAATCCAATCATTTATCTTAATCATTCATATCAACACAATTCAATAATTCTTCGCAATCACTTACATGATATATGTAAAGATATAAATATAAATGTAAATGCAAATGTGACTCCACTTTCATTTTTACTTATTGCGACTGAGCCCCTCCTATTTACTGTCCCGTATCCGTTGTAGATACCGAGCTTATTTCATATTATGTACCATACTCATTGTGGATACCGGGCTCACTAATAACTGAACTTGTGACTGTTTGTGCACATTTCTAAGCTTTAAGCTCTTTTTTACACTGGTCACTTCGGTTACAACTCCTTTGTCTAATTATACATAACAATGTGATGGAATGCATCAACTCACATAGTATGCTATCGATAACTTTCATTCAATGTGCACAATCATTGATCACATTCATCAAAACTAAGTCTAGCATTCAACAGTCAGTTGAGTACACATTTTCCCATATTCACATACAATTAGAAAGCATTTCCAAAACAATTTCAAATATCAAACTCCTCGGACCATTAGTACCTGGAATTATCACAATCACATAAGCAACAATTCAATAACTGAATTTTAAACAGAAACAAATCAATCATAGTGAGAAAACATCTAAGTTAACTCATAGTACGCTTCAGATAAGCTATTGCCTTGATGACCTAACATTGTCTAGATGCTGACGATCAATTTGTGCTTCTTTAGTCATACAATACACACATAATTTACACATTACGAAGTTGATCAATTATATAAATATTCAATCATGCATGCTCATTTGACTTTCCGGGTGTGTATCCTTATTCAAAAATCTTAACCATTCATACATCATAGCTTGGATATAACTAGTTTGCAATTAGGTTTGTACCTTAAGTAAACTTGATTATTCTAAATTCATCAACCATACATTTACCAACCCTTTTCTAGCATTATATAATCAGACAATATCCCAATTCTCATTCATTCATACCTAATTCACATTGCTCATATCCTTTGGATAACATTTACATTAATAAGAACACCTTTATTCCTTAGACAACTCATAAAATCCAAATTTAGATACATTGATATCAAACAATCCATTCCTTAAGTTATAACTTTAATTAACAACCTAAACTTATCAAACACTTAACCAACTAATCCAACATCAAACTAGGTTCATTTCAAGCCTCAATCAAGTCCAAATGCACCAAAGTAAAGTAACTTATTTTAATTTAGTTCAACAATAACCCAAAACAGAAAATTTCATTTTCAAAACATTGCCCATGATCGTAAAGGACCTTCCCACGATTGTGGGATGAGTGAACCGAAGGTTCAGCATCCATTTCTTTCAAATTTTTCCAGATTTTAACATTTTTATACCAATTCAAAACATCTTCTTAATAGTCCATTAATTATACTCCAAATCCTCATCAATTTCATCCATATAACAACCTATAACCCACGGTTTTTATACATCAAGAACAAACATAAAAGTATCCAAGTTCATCCATCATATTCCAACTCACTTCATCATCAACATCATATACAATCCATCCCAATTCAACCATCATAATCTTTCTATTAAAGTATACCGTAAAGATCAATACTTTAGTTACTTGTTTAGCTCAAGTTCCACCTCAGTTCGTCAAGTTAACCTAGCCCTGCACGCATACAAGATCATCAAAAATTCATGGTAGAAATAGGTTGGGCTTCAGTAACAAGAAGACAATATGATAGAAAATAACAGGCTATAACTTTCTTGATGCAGGATTTTGTGACGATTTTGGAGTGGTAATTAATATAATTGACGTAAAATTTCAGAGCTATGGGAGTGTGAGTATTTCGGTGGAGAGGAAGAATGAAGACAATAGAAACCATCCCTACAGTAGCTTAATTCATTAGGTGCTAGCTGTTATTCTTTGACAATGGCATTTGTCATTAGGCATGTAAACCATTTATCCCTTCCATAAGTTGCCAAATGTCACCTAGTTACTAGTCCATTTGTCACTCAATCATTGCTGCCAATTGTTAACTAATTACATAAGCCAAATGTCACTCATTTATCTATGCCATTTGTCACTTATTTCATAGGCTTAGTTATCCTAATTTTTCATGTGTCAATTGTTCTTGCCACTTAGCATTTTTCCTAGTCTAAATATACATTTTAATTCATCAATCTCCCCATTGTAACAATTAATTCCAAATTACTAATTGTAATCCATCAAACCAAAATTCAAGATATAAATAATACACAATCATATCATGATCGTTTTAAATCTTTCATAACCCGGAATATGTCAATTGAGTGAATATACTATCTTTGCAATATGTAAGAAATCATGATTCATGTATGTATGCAAATATTATGCATGTGAATGAAATGCTCCTCATAATTCTCAAATGATAAAACTCATGTGACTTAATAGCCTAAGACTCTAACCCTCAGTAATGTTTTGAAAACTGGCTATTACATTCAGCTTCATTGAGACAGGTCTGAAAGTTGTCACCACAAACTATGGGCTGATCCAAGAAAACACTAGTATTAATTCATAGTAGTGGAATGAAGACACCAAGTATAATAGCCTACGCAAACAACCCACCTTTTCTTCAGCTTACGATAACACCTTCCAAAATGATGACTCACGCACACCACAACACATTTTCAGCTATCTCCCAATTTTCTGTATACTTAGCAATGTGCTCTACTCATTCAGTATAGATCAACCCACACCAAGATGGAGACCAAGTCACGCGCAAGGCTCCCTCAAAATAGCAAATAATCAGATCAAAGATAGCACCATACACACGTCCATTCACCGTCAACCTATATTAGAAAACATCACATGTGTATATAGCAGAAGCAACATCACGCACACCCTATCAACTGAACGCCCAGTCAGAATCTTCACCAAATCACTAAAATTTCAAGTGTAGAAGAAAATCACTCATACAGCCACACTCCTTTAGCTATCTCACAGTATACTCCACACAACAACATGATGGCCATACACGCTCAATCAACTAATTAAGACACCAATAAAAATTCACTCACACAAGCCTAACTTGTTACAATAGAAAGAAACATGATGTCTATCCATAATCTGACATAATCCACTTGAACTTCAATTAGAGACAGACTTCTAATTTTACTGCAATTCTTATACCAGAGTTCAACTTAAATAAGGAGTGTTACTTATTTACACCATGTATTGCTTTGGATTTTTTAACATTATCTTGAAGATCTAATAATCAAAAATGTCAAAATTAAAAAATTGAGATATAATAAATATCTGAACAATCTCACCCCTTTTGGCATTTTTGTCATAAATAAAAAACTTCCCTTGAATCACATAATTGAATATATATAAGTATTGAAGTTACAATACTCCCCCTCAATCCAACATCAAGTTCTAAAGAACATCCATTAAATTCTTCAAGTTCAAGAAACATCCAAAGAAACAATAATAAACAATTATCCAATCATCCAAATTTCTCCCCTTTGGAATAAAAAGATGCCAAAATGTAAGACTAATAGTTACGGAGATACCTTAAATTCTCCCCCTGAATTGAACAGTCACCAAAAACAATACGATGTCTCCACTTTGGGATAAAACAATACCAAAACGAAGAATGCCTTCAATATGATCAATCTTAGTAAATAAAGAAGCATAAAAATAAGTAGTAAGTGTAGCGAAAGAATCATAAGTATGTAGTGTAATAGCAAAAAGCAAAGATGACAATTTACTGCCGGTTAATACATATGCCAACATATTATTGCTCACTTCAATTCCATCTTCATAAGACTAATCAAATTCATAAACCCCATCATCAAACATAGCCTCATGTACACATCAATCAACTGAACTTTAGAAAACCCATAAAAAACTCACAAAGCCTAAATGATAACTCCTTCGAACATCTTTTTTGTGTGTTTTTTTTTTTAATAAATAACTTCAAACTATATTTCAAAATGTAAAGCACATAGTCCCTGTGCCCCCTCGAAGAAATCCAAACCTGGACTTATTCCTTGTCATATTATCTCGGTCATCAACTATCTGATTGATTTCTTAATATGAAGTAACTGACTTATCCTCAGTTTGAACAGTTTCTTCAAAAGTAGTAACTAATTGCGAATCTAGATAATTTCTTGCTTTTCCTTCACTAATATGGATTACTGATGGAAATTTAATAGAGAATGTCTAGATTTTTGGTTTTGACCCGTTTGAAACATCATTTGTAATAACTTGTAACATTTCGGTCTTATGTGTCCAATTACTCCACAAAAGTGAGAATTAGGTATGAACCTCTGATTTCTTTTGAGATTTCTCCTTGGACAGATCTGGTCGCACTAATTTTCTCATCATTCGACTTGGAACATTCACCTCTATAACCAATGCCTTGAAGGCCTCTTTTAGTCTTACCAATTTCTAATAACTTTTCTAGCTTTTTGGTACCTCCATTTAATATTCTTATTCCCTTTTCCGTACTGACCAGCTTCAACTTTGTTTCATTAAGCTCATCTATTGTAGATAACAACTTCTTCTCAAGGTCTTAAATGTTGTTCTTCATGGTAGAGTTTTCTTCCTTTAACTTCTCATTTTTCTTACATGTTTGGACCTATTTAGCATACATTAACTTATAGGCTTCATAAATACCTTCCTCTTTATCACCTAAAGTACTGTCATCACTGTCATAATCTGAGATTGATCTTTGACCTGATTTGTCTGCATTTTTCCCAGAATTTTCTGATTTACTCACGTTTTCATCATCAGTTACTTCCTTCTTGGTTGTTGTAAAGCAAGTAATTGGACTTTTGCTATATAAAGCAACTAAAGCAGCACTATTCATAGCTTCTTCTTCATTGCCATACTCACTTTTGGATTCATTCTCACTCTAAGTGCTTGTATAAGACTTCCCTTTTCTTTTCTTCAAGGTGTTAGCACATTCCACTTGCACATGTCCGAAGCCTTGACACTCATAACATTGAATTTTCTTCACTTTTCTTTCACACTTTTGAGTTTTCCTTTGTTGTTTGAAATTATTATTTGATGAGCTCCCACTGTTTAGCCTAAAATCACATCTATCATTCTTCACTTTCTTTAACCACTTCCTGAAATTTCTTGTCAATAACTTTATATTCTCATTCTCATCGGATTCGTCTTTGAAGTCATTCACGACTTTACCAATCTCGGCTTACAATGTTAATGCTTTGTTCTTCTCTCAATTGTCCCTCAACAAATTCATCTCAAAATTGTTAAGAATCTCAATTACCTTATCTAAAGACAATTCAGTAATATCATGGGCTTATTCGATGGCCATAATTTTTGGTATAAACCTCGGAGGCAATGATCTCAATGTCTTCTTAACTAGTTTTAAGTTAGAGTTCTTCTTCCTAAGTTGATGTGCTTGGTTTGCAATATCATGCAGTCTCTTATAGAAGTCTCTAATGGTTTTAGTCTCATCCATCTTCAGCTCCTCAAATCTCACAGCCAACATTTGAAGTTTTGAGGCTATCACAGATCCTTCATGTATGGTCTGCAAAGTGTCCCATGCTTCTTTTGCCGATTCATAAGCTGATATCATAGCAAAGCGATCTTCATCAACTGCACTGAAGATGGTGTGCAAGGCTTGAGAATTTCCAAGTGCTCTCTCTTCTTCAGCCCTTGTCCTCTTAGATGCATCTTTAAGCACTGCTTCTCTCTTTTCATTAGCCATCACAAGATGTGTCCAGCCATTTAAAATTGAGTTTCATGTTTTTGTTCCTTGTGCCTAAATGAATACTATCATCTGTGATTTCCACGTAGGATAATTTGAACTATCTAACAACGGTGGCCTTATAATTGATGCCCCTTCTCTTATAGTCATAATTGCGAAACAAGAATCTGCACCAACTTGATGTACTAAGTTTTGATTCGATGACCCTCTCTGATACCAATTGAAAAAACCGTAGGGGTGTAATAGTTTCACAAACTTTCAAATTTTGCTGCAGTTGTTTTTAACACAAAAAAAGTAGAAAAATTAAGCGTATAAATATAAATCAACACCAATATTTGTTAACGTAGTTCGGCACACCTTGTCTATATCTGCGAGGCCCTTACCTAGCTTAATTCTTTCACTAACGACAATAGTTTTGTACAAGACTTTACTAAGCCAACACCACTCAACCTTTAACACTATCCTTCGTCTTCACAACTTGTGAAAGAATTTCACACCCAATAACACGACCGACTCTTGTTAATCTCAACAGAGGATTTTTCCAATAATCTTGTAACAAAAGAACACTAAATAAATAACTCAAGTGGTTAAACAAAAATTCAACATAAATAAGAATACTTGGAAAGAACATAAAAATAACTCCCCTATAGATTCAACTCCACTGAAATAGATCTGAAAGTTGTCACCACAAATTATGGGCTGATCCACGCAAATACCGGTATTAATTCACAACAACAGAATGAAGACACCAAGTATAATAGCCCACACAAACAACCCCACTTTCCTTTAGCCTATGACAACACCTTCCAAAACGATGATTCACACACATTATAACACACTTTTAGCTATCTCCCAAATTTCTACACACCTAGTAATGTGATCTGCTCATTCACTATAGATTAACCCACACCAAGATGGAGACCAAGTCACACGTAAGACTCCCTCAAAACAACAAATAATCAGATCAAAGACAACAACATACACCCGTCCATTCACCATCAACGCATACTAGAAAACATCACGTATATATATAGCACTTACACATCCACACTCTTTTAGCTATCTCATAGTGTACTCCACACAACAACAACATGATGTCCATAGCTTAATCAACCAATTAAGGCACTAACAAAAAATCACTCACACAAGCCTACCTTGCTACAGCAGAAAGAAACATGATGTCTATCCATACTCTAACATAATCCACTTGAACTTCAATTAGAGATAGACTTCTAATCACTGCAATTCTTATACCAGAGTCCAACTTAAATAAGGAGTGTTACTTATTTACATCATATCTTGATTTGGAATTTTAAACATTATCTTAAAGACCTAATAATCAAAAATGCCAAAATTAAATAATTGAGATGTAATAAATATCCTAACAATATGCCTTATACCATACCAAAGGTTCCTGACCCCTCATCCTTAGGGAACTTTAGACTTATCAACTACTATAACTTCATTTACAAAATTATTTTGAAGTTATTGCATATTAGGTTAAAGAAGGCTATAAAACCCCTTATCAATGACTCTCAGGCAACCTATATAAAATGGAAAGATATAAGTGACAACATTCACCTTGTGCAGGTGTTATTTAATAATTAAAATAGCAAGAAGTCCCCAAAGTCATGCATAATCAAGGTTGGCTTGTCTTTTATCATTTATGCTCTCTAAGCTTTTGGTTTCCTAAAAAGGTTCTTGGGATGGATAAAGCAATGCCTCATACCTCCCTTTTTTAGCATATTGGTGAATGGATCTCCCGCTAAACTAATTAAATGGTAAGGGGTATTAGGCAAGGTGATATCTTATCACCTTATCTATTTGCTTTAGCTATGGAGGTTCTATTGAGGCTGATCCAATATTGTATTAGAATGGAAAAGCCTTCAAATTTCATAAAAAGTGTAAAAGATTAGAGATTCATAGTCTAACATTTGTAGAAGATTTGTTATTCATTTTAGGTGCGGATGCTCACTCACTTAAGGCCCTAATCAATGCCATAGAGAAATACCTCTAGGAATCATAATGAATAAAGAGAAGAGCTATTTCTTTGTTTCTAGCTCTGTAGGACACTGATTAGGTTGGTTTGCCTTTAGACCTAGATTAAAGGAAAAAATACCTTTTACCTATATAAGAATTCCAATTTCTCATGAAAGCCTTACATATTCAGAGTTCTTACCCTTGGTCTCTAGGGTAAATCAAACGATTGATAACTAGTGTGATGTATCACTATCCTATAGTGGGAGGCTTTAATTAATTAATTCAATTTTGATTTCCCTTTATATTCATTAATCTGCACACTTGGCACTTCCTCCATCTTTGATAAAAAAATTGAGAAGAGCCTCAGAAGCTTTCGACGGGCTAGAACATCCAACTCCTCGTACATACCCAAGGTTTCTTAGGAAAAGGTTTATCTCCCAAAACAAGAATGAGGACTTAGAATCACTTCGTCAAAACTAACCCGTATGATATTGCTATTTAAAAGGATATAGAGAATTCTCACATATAAGAAATCAGTGTGGATAAGATGGATTCACTGCTACTGCTTATGACAAAGTGACTTCTGATCTTGTGAAGTGAAGTATAATGTCTCCCGGAAAGTATTTAATATTCTAAAACTCAGAGATTAGGTAAGACTTTGGTTTAAATCTAGAATGGATGATGGTTTTAAAACTACTTTCTAGGCTGACAATTGGTATAGGGTATGATTCATACTCTCACTTAAAGAAAATTGTTCCATATAATGCTACTGTTAAAGAGGTAGTTGTTAATAACCAGTTGAATCTTGATCCAGTAATAAAAACTAGGTTAGTTGGACTATCCTAGGTTGCTCTTCAAATGGTGATCATAGCTATTGGATTAAGAATCATTATGGTAATTTTCCAAATAGATCTTGTAGAGCCTAAGATTCAACATCCCTTAATTCCTTGGCACCTCCTAATATGGTTTCCACAGTAATGCCTAGAATTTTCTTCATTCTATACTAGGTAAACTACCAACCAAGGACATAATATCTGGTTAACAATAAGATGATAATTGCTTATTTTGTTCTGCTATTCCAAAATCAATTGAGCATATTTCCTTCCAATGCCATCTCTCTGAATATCTTTGGAATATATTTCTATCTTTGTTTTAAGTTTCCTGTCCAAATTCTACTTGTCTAGATATTCTGGATTGTATCATCCATAAATAGTGGAGAAATAAGCACGAAAAATTTATATTCAAACTATGTTTTAGAAGATTGGTTTATTAGATTTGGAGGGAGAGGAACAATTGTAGGTTCCAAAACTAAGAGACAAAGGAAACAATCATTCTATGAGATACTAGGCGGCAATAATAAATATAATCTGATCCTCAACGGAAGAGGAGGAGTCTAATACTGTACTACTTCATTCTAGCAATAAAAATGTCAAATAGATGAGACTGAGGTTGCCCTTCAATCTTAGTAATCTACCATAGAAAATAGTCTCCCAATCAGGTACACTTGTTAACAGCACAAGACATACACTTAACTAAGCAAAGTTCTTCAAAAAGAGGGACCATCGACGCAAATAGTGAGGCAGCCCCACGAGTCGGTTAATGCATGCTCAAATTACAACTACAAAATGATGTAGGCTGTTCGTGGAAAGGTAAGAACTAGTTAATATAGTGTGGAATAGTCTGGAAAGGCCAACCTTCAAGCCAGTGGATAATTAACTGGCGAAAAGCTGTTCAACAAGGCTTCGACCTTGAGATTCGTTTATATGAAATATGTAAAAAAAAGAGGTTAGTTGAAGCTTTTTTAGTGACATGCAATGGATCAAAGAGTGCGATCGATCAGAGCAGTGAATAGGAAGGAAGAGTATCCCTTGTGACTCAACTAGGCAAGCTCAAACCCCGCATTGTTTATGGGTTAGAGAAATCTAGAAGCATATCGGGAAGCTTGTCTCCGCCAGATGAGGTACTGTATCTTGGCATAACAATTGTCGTAACTAGTTAAACTCAGTGCCGAGCTTATGAACCTTTTACATCTCACGATTTATCAATTAATTCATTTGTATTCTCCAAAAAAAAAAGGTTATAAGAATGTTATAAAAAATTGACGAGATAAAATTAAATATCATTAATCATATCCATACATACTAAAAGGTTTACTAGATTGTATCACATCTTTATTTAGATAAGCTTTATGTCATGAAAAAAAGTAAAAAAATACAATCTATTCACTTAATGCAAAATCATAGTATAAAATAAAATCAGTGGCAAGATTGAGGCATCAATTTATATAAATATATGGAATGTGACCTAAAATTGAACTTTGTAGTTCACTAACAATTTAATTTAAAGAGTGAGAATCAAAGTCCACTTCAAAACTCCTTTAAAAAAAACTTTAAAGTTGACTGTTAAAAAATGTTTTTAATTTATATTTCAATAAAATTATTAAATGAACTCAAATTTTAATACCTAACATTTTAATACATGAATTTTAGTTCATTTTATATAAAATTTAGTCTAACCATAATTTTTGTATTGTATCGTAAGTATATTTAATATCAAAAGCAAGAAAAACATAAAAGCTATTTTCTATTCTAATTTAGAATTTTGGCTTAACTAATCTTTGTCAAAAGTCTTGTAAAATTAATACATGTGGTATGTCAAATATGAAATGTTTTTTAAAAAATGTTAAACTTGGGTTCTAAAAATATTATAGACAAAAAAACTACTTTGTCATCAAAGGAATTTAACTAAATGCTTTATTTCCCCACTTTTCCTCTTTTCACTCACCCTCTTCATCCCCTTCCACAACACCTTCCCTACCAGTAGCTCTTTGTTTCTTTCAACCCTGGTTTGCCTCCGGGGTATAGCCGTCCTTTCCTCTCCTTTCTAAACTTCCCGCTAGCTTCTCTTTCCATTTTTTAGGCCTGGTTTGAGGGAGCGGTAGCGGTTGATAACCTGCTGAAATCATAAGTACTTATTTTCAATAAGTGCTTATGTATTTTGGATTGCTGTTTTGGTAATTGCTGAAATGTAAAAATAGGTGTTTGGCAAGTGCGGTTACGGTTACTGAAAAGAGATAAAATGACTAAAAAGTCTATTGATTTAATAAATTATTAATTGTTGTATAAATAATTAAAAAATACATTATTAGTCATATAAAATTAAAATTATAAATAATAAAATATTAAATTAAAATAAGAAAATATAAATAAAATAAATT
>JANQBM010008974.1:0-12570 GCA_025594535.1 Erythroxylum domingense | reverse complement strand
CTTGGCCATAATCTAGTTTCATGGTCTAGTAAGAGGCAAAGCTCAATTGCTCTATCTACTGTAGAAGCTGAATATATGTCAGCTGCAAGCTGTTGCTCACAGACGTTATGGATTAAGTATCAGTTAGAAGATTATTCGATACAAGAACAAATTCCAATTTTCTGTGACAACAAAAGTGCTATCAACCTATCGAAGAATCCAAATACAACACTCAAGGATAAAGCATATCGAAGTTATGCATCATTTCCTACGACACTATATACAGAGGGGAATCGTTAGTCTACAGTTTGTTGAGACGAATCATCAATGGGCAGATTTATTCACTAAGCCTTTGAATGAAGAAAGATTCAAAGAAATCAGACAAAACTTAAATATGGTAGTGTTATGTGACCAATCGTCTGACACGTCATGACCCAGATGATTTTCACAGAAGGAAGATAAAAAGTTGTAAGTTTTTAAGAGCATAGTAACTGTAAGTTACAGACGGTAACTTTCGAGAAGGTAGTATAAAGGGAAATCTTCATAAGGTTCAGAACATCATCGACTCTAGAACACTCTTGAAATCCTCTGAAATCTACTTTTGCAAAGCTCTCAAAAAAAATTTTATTACTCTATTCTTGATATCAAGCCCTTTCGGTTTACATTCTCATCCTCAGATACTAATCTCATTACTTTGAGAAAGTTTCTACTGTCTATAGATCACAATGGAGCAAGCTATGATATATGGAAGACATGTTGATTTTGACTCCTTAAAGAAGAATCAGATGGACAATGAACTAAAAGTTGATGCAGCGGGTTGGAAAAAATTCTTTCAAGTTCATGAAACAGTCTATCTGAATGAAGTATATGAGTTTTGGAAGAATGAAAAAGTAGTAGACGATACTGTAGTATCAATGGTGGAAAGATTGTCGATTATTGTGACACTGGAGCTAATCAAGAAGGTCCGTGGATATCCATATGTTGGAACAGAGGTGTCGCATAACACAAGATGGATGACTGAAAGCCGTGTAGAGAAGGCACATGTAAATCGACAACTCTATGGAGGTAGTGACCCAAAGGATAAGAAAGCGTCAAATCTTGTTCTAAAGGCTAGGGTTCTACATTCGATACTTTTTCATTGTATTCTAGCAAGAATAGGATCGAAGAACGTTGTGACAATGATAGATAAACAATGCCTGTTCTATCTACTCAATTATTACGCTATAAATCTTTCACACCTGATTTTGAAGTATATGATGAAGACGAAGGGGGATTCTAATGCCCTACCATACGGCATGTTACTGACAAGAATCTTTAGAGATTTTGGAATCCTTCTTGACAGAGGAAATAGGATGAAGATGAATATCAAAAGCATTATTAATGCATCAACCATATGAAGAATGAGATTGAAAACTCAAGAAAAGAAGAAAACAGAAGAAAGCCGAGTGCATCTATCTAAGAAACAAGTGTCGTTGAAAAGAAAAGGAGAGACACTTGATTTTGAGCAAGTTAAAAATCAAGAAGATCACCAAGATTACTAACTTTGCGACAACAAGAGCAGAAGAGAGGGAAAGAATTGACTCTTGGTAGAGATTCTGAAAAGATAGAGAAAGCACCGCAGGCTATTAGGTCTTTAGTCTCAATTTTGCAAGAACAGCAGGCAAAATCGAATAAAGAGCCAGAAATTAAGAGGAAGTTGGAGTTTGAGAAGAAGAAACCCCAACCACAACCACCTTTTAGACTAGTAGATGAAAATAAGAAGCTGAAAACTAGTCAAAAAGAGATTACTTCAACTGGTAGTCAATAGAAAGAAAAATCAGTTGAACACAGAGTAGTATCTCAAAGTCCTATCAGAAAAGAGGACTTGAAAATGAAGGTGATAGAAGAAATGGTACCTATTAGAAGCAGAAGCTCAATTATAATAAGAGAATCTGTGCAAAGGTTAGTCAAGGTACAAGTTGAACCTATAATGATCAATAATCGATCAATACATCTTTTGAATCATAAAGAGAGAAGATTACATAGGATTCTGAGAGATAAAAAGTCAAAACCATATCCGTTGAAGATAACTAAAGATCGATACACAATCTACCTAGTCACAAGTAGGAAATTGATCAAGATTGTACTTGATTCAAACATTGTACGTAATATAGAAAAAGGGAAACAGAAGATGTACCCTGAAGGAAAAATAGGTGACCTTACAGAAGAGCAAATATAAAAAGCTGTGAGAAAAATATATGATGCATGCAATGTAGAGCAATCAAGAGGTATCTATATTTCACATCATATCTTCAAAGCATCAAGAAGTCATTGTGGACGCTTCACCACAGATGTAACTTCTCAAGTAGTTGGAAGAGTGACTAAAGGATGGTACAAAACTATCATGGTTGAATGTATGAGTGTCAACTTAGAGACTCTTGTGCACCTAATTATGCACCTTAGACCTTTGAGTCTTATATCTTCAATTAAATATGTCCTTCACCTTCTTGGAAAACCTATTCCAAAACTACCTAGACCTGATAACCTTGGAAAACCTATTCTCTCTGAAGGCAAACAATTTTTCAAACCTCCTGTTCTGAAAAATAGATGTTTTACCTTTAGAAACATTTGTTGCAACAAAATTCTATCTATCAAGTGCATTTCAACAAGTTACTACTATTGGAATGGAAGACGTTAGTCACTCTCAATAGTGGATTCAGGAATCCTTAGTGAAGGAGATAGAAGAAATTCATACTAAGGTTGATGATCTGAGTGACTCAGTGTGTGATCTACATGAGGAAGTAGCCTATCTACGAGTTTCAATTGAAGAAGATCTCAAGTTGATCAGAACGGATATACAACGTATGTTTTCTGAAATCATGAAGCATCTGAGATAAACTTTTTGATTAATAACAAATAAAGGGGAGAAAAGAAGAAGAAAGGGGGAGAAAAGGAGAAGAAAAAGAAGAAGAACAGAAGAAAAAAGAGAAGAATAGGGGAGAAAAGTAAAAAGAAAAAGAATGAAGTGCAACAACAGAAGAAAGAAGAAAAGAATAGGGGGAGAAGAGTAGAAACAGAAGGAAGAAAGAAAAGCAGAAGCAGAAGAAAGAAAATCAGAAGAAAAGAAGAGAAGAACAGATAGCATATGAGGAGAAGAGCATATGTGTATATTGTTCATTATCTGAATAAAATTCATTCATTCACTTTTATCTTTCTAAAATTATGATTATTTGTTATCATAAAAAAGGGGGCGATTGTTAAGTCAAGAGGACTTCACGATTATTAATTTTGATGAAAATCAAATAATAATAATGTAAGAAATAAATAAACGATTTTGATAAGTGTGTTAAGTGTGTAGAAGTACAAAACACAGAAGAAGTGCAAAATACAGAAGATACAGAAGAAGCGAAAAACACAGAAGAACTGGAGAACACAAAAGAAGTACAAAAACACAGAAGAAGCAAAAAATACAGAAGAAGCAAAAACACAGAAGAAGCGAAGATACAAAAGAAGTGAAAACGCAGAAGAAGAAGAAAACACAGACGATACAAAGTAAAAGATACACGAGTACATCGGACAGTTAGTTAGTTGGACTTAGTTATAGAACTCAACTAAATAACGGTTATCAAGATTCAAGAAGCGGTTATCAAGAATCAAGAAGCAGTTGGAGACTTAGACTATAAATACTAGTCGCAGTAGAAGCTTGAACAATCTTACAGATCTTACGAATCTTACAACTTTTGAGCTTTCAAGTGTATAGTTAGAAAAGAAAAATTATGTAGTGTGATACTAAAAGAGCAAACCCTACAGTAACAAAAGCTAACAATATCTTTCTAGTGAGAGAAAGAAAAGGCTAAGAGCCTAGAGAGGTTAATATAGCAAAAAGAATACTTGGTGTAAGAGACTTGAAGATGCTTTGGAAGGGAAGAAATGATATTTGTAATTTGTCGAAGTATAGTGAAAAATCAGACGAATTCTGAAGACTAGACGTAGCCCACAGTTTGGGGTGAACCAGTATAAAAATTGCAGTGTCTATCTTCCATCCTTTTACTTCATACTATTTTGTTTTTAAATAAGTATATAGAAGTTATTTTCGATTTAACTACAAAATAATTTTCATATAACTTGTGTGGTATTCTTTTAATAAGTTAGAGAAGTTCATAACAAGATTTATTAAAGATTTTGTAGTCATGGAAAGATTACACAATTCAACCCCCCCCCTTCTTGTGTATTTCATATATTGTACTTGAATTCTATATTAACGTGTGATTTACTTCACTAATAACATCTATCTTAGCCTTATTGACCGCAATTCCTTTAGAAGAGACTGTATGACCTAAAATTATGCCTTGATCAACCATAGAATGACTATTTTCATAATTTAAAACCAAATTAGTCTCAATGCAACTTTTAATCACTTTTTCAAGGTTGATAATACATGTTTTAAAAGATTCTCCATAAACCGTAAAGTCGTCCATGAAAACTTCCATATAATTCTCCGCAAGATTAGAGAAAATACTTACCATACACCTTTGAGATGTCATTGGTACTTTACACAACCGAAATGACATTCTTTGGTTAGCAAAGGTGTCGAATGGACATGTGAAAGTTGTTTTCTGTTGGTCCTTTAGTGGAACCAAAATCTGGTGATAACTTAAATAACCATCTAAATAGCAATAATGAGATTTACCTACAAGTCTTTCAAGCATTTGATCAATAAACGGAAGAGGAAAATGAATTTTTTTAGTAACCAAATTTATCTTCCCATAGTTTATGTAAACTCTCCACCCATTTTGAACACGAGTAGGTATCAACTCACCATTACTATTTTCTATTACAGTTACCTTAGTGATGTGAATGTTTTATTTACTCGCAAGTGCACGAATCAGATGCTAGTATAGTTTAGGCAAGAGCGAGGTTGAACCCTAAGGACTTGACTGATGGAACGTATACTTTCACACTCACTATCTTAAATTAATTCCTAATCTAGTTTATAAATTGATAGGGATGGTTTATCAACTATAAACAAGAATAAAATAATCAATTAATAAAATACTAGGGTGGTGGAATCATATAATTGATATCATATTCCTAATGTTCATGCCCGACAAACTCTACTCTTTATCTCGCACTAATTTGGTCTCTTAACTCTATTAGATGCAGAAAATCAAATCAATTAAGTTCAATTAATTTATAAAAATCAATGGTTAATTTTTCAACAGCCAAACAAATGTATAAATTCAAAACACTCACTATACCCGTCAAAACATAGTTTATATTTGCTTTTAACAAATCATAAACTGAATCCAACAAATTATAATGAGAATCCAACTTTATTTTTATAAATTAAATGAGGCATTCAATAGAAAGAATTATTTTAACATGAAATCATTAAATTGGTAGAGTAAATTGGTATGAATATATGTGCAAGAGAATCAATCAATTATACTCATCATAAACCCTAGAAAATAACCTAGCCTAACATGGTTGTAAATACGACAAAAAATATAATTAAACACTGCATAATTAAATAAATAAATAAAAACTTACTTGAATGTGCATACAAATAAATAATACCTAATTAATTGCATCGATCGAATCTGCTCCAAAATAATAAAAGTATTCTTCCCCTGTTGCTTAATAAAATTATGCTGCTCTCGGTAAAGAAAGAAGAGAAAAAAATAAATAAACTTAAAGCTTCTTCAAACCAACTGTGCATGTCAATCGAGAAAGGGCCAAAAGAATTCAAGGCTGTGTGGTTAGCCAGAAAAGAAGAAAAGAAAATTGCGGCTATTGTGTGGTGATCTTTTTTCTCCCTTTTATGGCTACTGCTCCTTTTTATAATTACCAAGGCTTCTCTAAGGCTTGCTTTAATTCATATGGGCTTGGATATATAAGCTTGCTAGGCTGGATGTTGGGTTCTGGCGAGTAGGCTTGGCAGCTAGAGTGGCTTGCTTGCAATATTGTGAGCTTGTGAGCTGCTTGGATTAATTAAGTGGAATAACTTGGGCCTGTTAGTTAATGCTAAATGATAAATTTATGGCTGGCCCACAAAGCATTAACATTAAAATTGGACCATCAATTATTTCAATTTTCACGCATCGCTTCCTAAAACAGATTCAACACTATTTTCAGCCAAGAAGTCTTCAGAATTTGAGAAAACTCAAAACACGAAGGTTGTAGGTATTTGAATCTTCTTTCCAGCCATATAAAGAATGCCAAAATCCAAGTTCTAAACGAAAAGATATATCTGAATTACCGAATTACTGCTCCAATTTTCCATCTTTGTCTTTTTAAATCTTCTTTTCTTTAATTCTTCTCAACTTTAACTTCAATTTGACTCATTCAAATGCCCATATTCTCCGATTAATTCTAGCACCTGAAAAGCACTAAGAACACAAAAATGTAATAATGTATGCTCTCCAAAATATAAATTAGTGGACTCTAATATACCAATTTTTTGGTACATCGAATTCCCCCCAACTTGCACTTTGCTAGTCCTCGAGCAAAGCAAAAGCCTTCAAAAAAAATCTTTTATTAACCCCAAGGTTCCCCCAAGAGGACGAGTTTAGTCTCGTGATGGTTTGCAGTGAATATACCAACAAAATTTGATTATAATGGTTCTTTCTACAAATGGTTCCCCTTTCTTCACCAATGCAAATAACTCAACAATGACATCAAAACACCCACATGCTAAAGCAAGATGACACATATGCAACATCAAAGTTCTCAAACTAGCAGGATTAATAAGAATATTTCATTCTCCCCAATCTCATTGTGTGTAAATGAACAACAACATAACATCATTGATATCAAAGTAGAAACAACACTTAAATCCCATCTAAACTATGCTTTAACTCATCTCCTCACATGGCATACACTCAACAAATGAAACACTCAAGAGTATGGTGTAAATCCTCTCATTACATTCAGGCTATAAGAAGTAAATGTATGCAAATTCAAAATCCTCTCACATGTATATATGAAAAAAGATAATAATGAAAGAACATGAGTCTCATGAACGGATAAATCCCACTAGAAAAGTGAAATGCATAAATGGATCCCCTCGACCACTCTCACCTCAAAACCATATTCCAAAAGATCATTAGGACTTTTTCAGGATGTAATGCAAGGCTTAGAGAAAGGGTTTACCAAATGAAGGGTATATAAGAGGATTCAAAGATCTAAGAAACACGATGAGATACAAAATTAACACTTAGGCTTAATTTGATTTCATATGAGCTTTTCTTTTGCTTTTTTTTTTCTTCACATCTCCTTTTTCATATTTTTTTCACTTGATATTTGTAGGAGATTTCTTCACTTTATTATTTTTCTTTTTTTTAAGCTCACTTTTTACTATTGCCCATACATAAAAGTAATCTCAACACATTCTTAGACAAATGGTGGGCCATAAATATGGTTTAAACTCCTGATTGGAGTGGGTAAGGATATCAGGCTACCAAAGAAAGGCTATATATAAAAGGCTCAAAGGGGTGACTAGCGGTACATATGTAAAGGTAAGATTAGGCTATATGTAGGCTATCAAGGATGGCCTAAGTCACTTCCTAAGGTTTATAGTTCTTCAGCTCAAGTAATATCAAGAATCCTTAAAAAATTTGCATTTCATGGACATACCTTTCTAGTGTTCAATCAAAGCAAAGAATAATGAGACTACTCAACGAAATACACTTTTCAAAAAAAAATTAGAGTTGATGTAAAAATCCTTATTTAGGAAAGATTGGCTCAAATACTCACGGGTTATTTAGTCTTCTCATTTATATTCTCCAGGAATCCTTTGTTCTGCTCACTCTTCCATCTAGTCATGCATTAGTTGTCATATGTGCTCTAATATAATGAGGATCATAAAAATCTTCTTAATAATGATAGTAGGAGAACTAAGCATGCAAATGTAAAGCATTAAGATGAATGCACCATCGTTAGCACACCGGCTAGACAAAGGGAAACTTAATATTAATCCAATAACCATTGCATTTCTTTTTCTTTTTTTTCTTCATTTTTCATTTTTTCTTTTTTTCTTTTTTTAAATATATATTGCTCATTTTCTAACAAAGTGCAACATATGAAGTGCATGGAATAATAAGGCAAATAAATCCCCCCTAACTGAAATCTTACATTGTCCTCAATGTATAAAGACAAGTAAATAAGAAAGGAAAGGATATCACCTGGATATGATGAAAAGCTCAATAGGGAAAGAGAATCATGCACCCTCTTCATCCTTTCCTTATACAATTTTGCATAGTCAAAAGCATCATTCCTTATCTCTTTGAGCTCAGAAATTTGAAGCTTCCTATGAATTCCCGCCTGATCAACATCAAAATTAAGCTACCTAACAGCCCAAAAAGCTCTATGCTCTAACTCCACAAGCAGGTGGCATGCCTTGCCATACACTAAGCGGTAGGGAGACATTTCAATGGGAGTTTTGTATGTAGTACGATATGCCCACAAAGCAACTGCCAAGCGGACTGAACAATCCTTCCTGTTGGGATTTACGTCTTCTCTAAAATATGCTTAATCTCCCTATTTGAAATTTTGACTTGTCTACTAATTTGTGAATGGTACGCAGTCGACACTTTATGAATCACTCCATACTTCTTCATTAGACCCTCAAATGGTCTATTACAAAAGTGTGACCCCTATCACTAATGATAGCACGAGGTGTACGAAATCATGCAAGGATATTATCTTTCAAAAATTGGACCATAACTTTGTGGTCATTTTTTCTGCACGCAATAACCTCTACCCACTTTGACACGTAGTCAAAGGCTACCAAAGTATATAGATTGCCAAATGAGTTAGGAAAGGGTCTCATAAAATCTATCCCCCATACATCAAAGATCTCCACTATCAAAATGGGATTAAGGGGCATCATACTTCGGCACATGAGAGTACCTAACTTCTGACATCTATCACAAGCGACACAATAGGCATGGGCATCACGAAACAAGGAAGGCCAATAAAATCCACACTGCAAAACTTTAGCGGCTGTCTTCTTTCCACTAAAATGGCCTCCACATGGCTGATCATGGCAAAAGGAGAGAACTTGCATTTGATCATCCTCAGGAACACATCTCCTAATTACCTGATCGGGACAGTACTTAAAGAGATATGGATCGTCCCAATAAAAGTATTTCACCTCGGACAAGAATTTGCACTTATCTTGCTTCGACCAATGATTTGGCATTTCATGTGTGACAAGATAGTTAACGATGTCCGCGTACCAAGGTGATTGGGAAACATGCATAAGCTGCTCATCAGGGAATGTCTCAGCTATGGGCAAAGGATCACCAGAGAATTCAACTATAACCCTAGATAGTTGGTCTGCTACAACATTCTCAGCTCCTTTCTTATCTCTGATCCCAAATCAAACTCTTATAGCAGCAAGACCCATCGAATCAGCCGCAACTTTGCATCTTTCTTAGAAAACAAGCATTTCAAAGTGGCATGATATGAATAGACGAGGACCTTAGATCCTAAGAGATAGGACCTAAACTTGTCCAGAGCAAATACGACTGTTAGCAACTCCTTCTCTATGGTGGAGTAATGAAGTTGAGCATCGTTCAAAGTCCTACTTGCATAGTAAATCACTTGAGGGACTTTATTAATTCTTTGACCTAGAACTACCCCAACTACATAATCAGAGGCATCACACATGATCTCAAATGGAAGGCTCCAGTCAAGGGACTGAATGATAGGTGCAGAGGTTGGAGCGGACTTTAATGTCTCAAAGGCTTTTAGGCATGCTTCATTGAAAACAAATGGGGCATCTTTAGTGAGAAGATTGCATAGAGGTCTTGTGATTTTTCTAAAATCTTTAATAAAATGCCTGTAAAAACTAGCATGGCCTAAAAATGAGTGAATCTCCTTAACCGTCTATAGGGGCGGCAGGTTAGAGATTAAATCTACTTTAGCCTTGTCCACTTCAATTCCTTTTTCAAGAATGATATACCCAATAACAATTCCTCTTTGTACCATGAAATGGCATTTTTCCCAATTAAGCACGAGATTCTTCTCTTTACACCTCTCTAAGACTAGAGCTAGGTGTTCCAAGCATTTCTCAAAAGAAGACCCAAACACAGAAAAATCATCCATGAAGACCTCTAAGAATCGCTCTACCATGTCAGAGAAAATGGAAATCATACACCGCTGAAAAATAGCAGGTGTATTGTATAACCCAAAAGGCATGTGTCGGTAAGCGAATGTACTAAAAAGGCACATGAATGTTTCCTTCTCTTGATCAGATGGGTCAACTAGAATTTGGTTATAACCGGAATAACCATCTAAAAAGCAACAGTAAGCATGGCCGGCTAACCTTTCCAACATTTGGTCAATGTAAGGCAGGGAAAAGTGATCCTTCCTACTCATTGAATTCAAATTCCGGTAGTTAATACAAACACGCCATCCCGTCTAAACATGAGATGGAACTAACTCATTACGCTCATTGGCTACCACTGTAATTCCTGACTTCTTAGGAACTAGTTGCACAGGGCTTACCCACTCACTATCGGATATCGGGTAAATAATACCCACATCGAGAAGCTTGAGTACCTCAGCCCTAACTACTTCTTGCATCACTGGATTCAACCTCCTTTATGATTCACGAGAGGGTTTTGCATTCTCCTCTAAGTGAATCTTATGCATGACAACTGACAGACTGATCCTTTTCAAATCTATGATAAACCACCCAATAGCTTCCTTATGCTCGTGAAGGACTTCAAGCAATTGTTTTTCTTGAGCATTATTAAGGTTGGAAGCTATGATAACAGGCAATGAATCAGATGAACCTAGAAATGCATACTTCAGATTATCCAATAAGGGCTTCAGATCCAACTTTGGTGGTTCTTCAATGGAAGGAAATCGAGGAGTTGATGAAAGATTGAAAGGCTCTAGTTTTGGTTAGAAAGAATGTGTACCCATGATAGGCACTAAATCTAAGAGCGCATTGACAGACAAGCCTCTAATGAGTCCTCTTGACAAGTTTGCAAAAAAGATTCCTCTACTAGACTATCAATCAAATGGACTTGTCCAAAATCATCATCATCTGTGTCTATGGACGTTTTGCTGATGTCAAAAACATTCAGCTCAGCTGTGAGGTTCCCAAAAGAAAATTTCATCACACTATTCCTGCAATTGATTAGGGCGTTGGATGTAACAAGGAATGGTCACCCCAAAATCACAGGAATTTGGCCTCTTGTGTTCTGAACAGGCTCAGTATCAAGGACAACAAAGTCCATAGGAAAGCAAAAAGTGTCTACCTTGATCAGAACATCTTCAATGACACCCTTAGGAATTTTCACTGATCAATTAACAAGTTAGATTGTCATTGGTGTAGGCTTCAACTCTCTTAGATGCAACTGCAGATAAACAAAATATGGTAGTAAGTTCATACTAGCCCCCAGATCTACTAAAGCTCGCTCAATATGAAGATCACCTACCTTGCATGAAATTGTTGGACATCCTGGGTCCTTATACTTAACAGGGATCTTGCATTAAATAATGGAGCTTGCTTGTTCAGCTAAGAATGCCTTCTTTGGAACATTTGTCTTCCTCTTTTTAGTGACCAAGTCTTTAAGAAACTTGGCATAAGAGGGTACTTTCTTGATGGCATCAAGTAGTGGGATGATTATTTGAACTTGCTTAAACACCTCCAAAATTTATTCGAATTAAGTACCCTTCCTATTATCTTTCAACCTATGAGGAAATGGGGCTTTAGGAAAAAAGGTCCTACTCGAAAGATCTTCACTTATTTGCTTAGCAGGAGGAGTTTGGTTCACAACTTGAGGTGTAGACTCAACCTCAGCTGGAATCTGTTCTTCTTTCTTCTCTTCCTCCTCGATGTCTGGCATTCTCACTTTGTTGTCAATTACCTTTCCCGACCTAAGTGTAGTGATGGCTTGAACTTGCCCATGTTTTGGTGCATTTAGTGGGTTAGGAGCTGTCCCACTCAAGGAAATACCCTTAGGATTCGGAATTGGCTGACTTAGAAACTTACCCTTCTCTCTCTCACCCAATTGACTCGCCATTTGACCCATTTAACTCTCTAACCTGATGATGGCTTGAGTGTTCATGAGACCATTATTTCTAACTTTTTGCAGAAGTTGACTTAAAGTCTGGTTATTTTGGGTGGTCATTGTTAAGTCAAGAGGACTTCATGATTATTAATTTTGGTGACAATCAAATAATAATATTATTAGAAATAAATGAAATATTTTGGTAAGTCTGTTAAGTGTGCAGAAAAATACAGAAGAAGTGAAAACACAAAAGAAGTGAAAAACACAGAAGAAGTGGAAAACACAGAAGAAGCAAAAAACACAGAAGAAGTGAAAATACAGAAGAAGTGGAAAACACAGAAGAAGCAAAAAACATAGAAGAAAGGAAAACACAAAAGAAGTGGAAAACAAAGAAGAAGCAGAAAACACAGAAGAAATGAAAACACAGAAGAAGCGAAAAAACACAGAATAAGTGGAAGCACAAAAGAACTGGAAAACACAGAAGAAGCGGAAAACACAAAAGAAGTGAAAACACAGAAGAAGCGGAAAACATAGAAGAAGTGAAAACACAGAAGAAGCGGAAAACACAGAAGAAGTGAAAAAC
>JANQBM010008956.1:507-33222 GCA_025594535.1 Erythroxylum domingense | reverse complement strand
ACCATAAGGTCCAAAAGTAAAGGAACTTTTAGTTTCTTATCCAATAATTGCAAGGATTACCCATTTAAAAATGTGTAGCATGTATCTACAATGCCACCTAAAAGTATCATCAACTAAATGGAAATCATTTGCACTGCAGTTAACCATCCACGCACTAAAAGAAAAATGACAAATAAAGCTGCAGTTGGTAAGTTGTTCAATAATGTAATTTTCATCCCATTGCTGCTATCAACCTTATGCAATTACCACTACTGTCTTCACTTTAATACCCGGCATGCTACAAGTAGAACCATCCACATGAGATCCAGACAATTGACAACTTGAGAAGCCTATTGATTCTCAACCTGAGCCTATCTTAAAACAGATACACAATAGAGATTAAAGGTTTTAGGAATATTCTCTGTTGCTATTGCAACGACAGATACATGAATATATACAATTAAAGTGGTTATTTTTGGAAATGACTACAAATCTGTAAGCTAAATGACTACAAATCATGAATCAAAAAAGAAAATTTTGACTTGGATCTCATAGAATCCAGTCATCTACCAACTATCCAACACTCCAATTCAAGCTAGGGAATGTTAGTGATCATTTTTAGCTTGCATATATTTCACTCAAAACTTGCTCTAAGAGGTGCTTTTGCAAGGATAACTTTTTGTAAACTGGTTGGTACATAAGACAAACAAATCTTCCCACTCTTGATCTCAGCCTTGATACAATTTCTTTCAATCCAGAACATTTTTCATTCGGTCAAGTTGAATAGGGCCATGAACTATTGCAATAGCCAACTTATTAATACAGCTTCGTACGGCTTGTATCAAAATGTTCAATTCTAATAAGAGCCTGTCAAGCCAAATTAGCTCACATATCCCTTGTCCAATCACCCTGTGCTCTGCTTCTACACTACTTCTGCCCACGACCATCTGTTTCTTGCTCCTCGTGTAACAAAAATTCCCTATATTCCTGTATAATTACCCTCTAGTGGACTTGGCATCTTTAACTGAACCATCCCAAAAGTGAAGCTTTTTTTTTTTTTAATTTCTGCCACTCTACTTTGTTGAGGAGTACAATTACATGAACTTCGATGGAATATACCATTTTCAATGAGATAATTCCCATAAACCCTAAAAAATATTCTCCCCTATTATCAACATGAAGTAAGTGAATTATACTAAAATGGAAGACATTTTTTATCATTTTATGAAATTGTTGAAACACATACCTCACATTAGATTTATCCCTCAAAAGATAGACACAACAAACATAAGTATGGTCGTTTATGAAGGAGATGAACATCTGTTACCTATTATGTCTATAACATTTGATGCTTCCCATACATCATTGTCAACAAGATGAAAGTGTCTTGAAGACTTGTAAGAATGAATTGGATAATTTCCTTGGTTGTTCTACAAGAACACATGATTCACAATTAAAAGTACTCATGTACTTAGACTATGAACATGAGTACATCTTTCAAATGAATTTCATAGAAAACATCCCCAAAACCAACCACCATAGATGTACTTCCGTCTGCTACAGGGACTCAAATAATCAACGCATTTTCTATAATTTGAGAATATATTATCAGACCACGTCATATGATTTGAGGCACTGGTATCAACAATCCATTCATTGAGGGCATCTTTATCTGATAATAAAGAGGGAAGGATAATACCTCGTTGTGCCCTTGCTACCGTAGAAGTTGATGCTGAAGATTCAAATAGTCATTACTAGCTTAGAAGAGTCCTTAGGATCTACATTTGCTTAGGAGTGAATGTCATTGAGTTTTCTTCTTTGTCTACACAGTAGACTTAGCAATAAAGCCATCATAATTTGTTTTTCTCTGACTCTGTGGCTTCTAATCCTACATTTTTGCATGAAATCCCAACAAGTCTCCTTAGCATAACTTTTCTTCTACTCTCTTCTCATCTGACTTCTTTAAATACTTCTTAAAGAGATAGTACGGATTTTGTCATCAAAATGCAACCTTAAAAGGAAATCAAAAGCTCTGTCTTTCTCTAGAACTTTACTGTTCAACACCATATTGTTTGGGCATCACCATGGAATCAAATAGAACAAGTCCATCTTCTACCATAATTCAGTTAGCTAGTTGTAGTACTCAATCACTAACCTCGTTCCTCACTTAGTGTTTTGAAGGGTTGAACAAATCTCAAAACACTAACATGTGTTCTCGAGATTTGAATACATCTCTTGCATAACCTTACATATTTCATGCGTCGTTCTGTAGAAGAGATAGATCCAACCGATCTGAGGTTCCATTGAATTGACAAGTCAAGCCATGATGATGATGGAAGTTACTATCTCATCCTGAGAAGTGGAACATTTCTCGCTATATTGTTTAACTTGTAGGACATGACAAACTATTATGAAACCATTAGCAACCAATACCCCTCCTCCTCACCTCCTTTCTTCTGATAGTAACTTTCACCAAAAAAAAAAAATCATCTACCATATAGCTTGTCTTCATTTATACAATATTGCCTACTCCATTTTTCTATATACCTAGAAGAACCTAAGGTAGTTAACATTCTTCAATCTAATTTTAATCCTTTTGTTACAAGAAGAAGAAAGAAGACAGTTTTTCATATTCAGACACTGCTGCTTACGTCATTTAGTCTATCTAATAAGAACAACCACAAGATAGTTAGGCATTCTTCACTCCAACCTATATTGTTGCCTATATGCTCAAAGCAAAAGCTTGTAAATAAGTTTTTTGATTTCACAAGAAAGATCTAGAGTTGAAGTAATTCTACCATTAAAAGCAAATTGTAAACTGAGGAAAAATATGAAGATTGAAGATTATCAAGATATGTTCTACAATTGTCAAGTCCTTCAAGGCCATCATAGATCTGTCCAAAGTTCCTTAAGTTGCAGAGTCCAATATGTTAAGAGGTATTTCTACATCCATCATAGACCTGTGCAAAGTTCCTTCCAATATGTTATAGATCTGTGCATAGCTCCTTCCAACATGTTAAGAGGTACTTCTACATAAACAAAAGTTTACTAAAAGAACTATATATTGAAGTAAAAGACTCACTAATTCCTGCATTCACAACTCATGTTTAAAAAGGAAACCCAATGTAACAAGAAGTTTTTGAAAGATTTCTTTTGTGCATAAAATGCCGATTGTATACATGAGAGTCTCAAGACTCTCTAATGTATAATGGTGAATATATTAAAAAAGTGATGACATATTAACAAAAAATAACTAACCTGCTGAGTTACAGGATCAATGTCAAACACTTTAGTTGGACTACTCTCCACCCATTGTTGCTTTTCTTCAATTGTCAAGCTTTCCATCATGTCCTCATTGATATGAATGTCCGGTTCATACATAAATGTGACTGTTGCTGCAGGAGACCACTTCGCATGATCCTTCCCAATCCCTTTCCGGGCAATTGCTCTCAGTCTTAGCTCTTGACCACGCCGTAACTTCACAATTATAATCCCCCTACAAAAAAGATTCAAACTTTGTCACCCAACTTCACATTTCCCCTGAAAGAAAGAACCTTACCGTAACCGAAGTTCACAACTTAACCATTAAAGAATCAAAACCCAACTATAACTCCAAACCAATCGAACCCAAAGTTCACAAGTTTAGCACTAAAAAAAGCAAACCCAATTACCTGCTCTGCTCAGATGACTCATAATCGGACGGATCAGAGTAATCCACGGGAACAACAGAGTGATCAGAACTGACCAAATCCTTACTGGTAACATCTAGGGTTTGGTCGTCCCTGCATTTGGCTCTGAGGTGAAACTCCACGGAGCAGTACTCGCATTGGCCATCACCGTCGCAGGCGTCGCAGTCACGTGAGAAGCGCATGCCCATAGCGCGTTCGCTGGTGAGAGGGATGAGGCCTAGGCGGTGGGCGATGAACTCGTCGTTGAGGACGGAGGAGTTCACCTCTATTTCGACGAGATCGATGGCAATGGTGGGGACTTCGGCGATCATGACGCGGCGGAGAGCATTGGCTATGGAGGCATCGGTATCACGGAGCTCGAATTTTGCGCAGTCGTCTCGGAGTTCCCGGATTTTGACCCGTGGGAAGCGTTGGTAGGAGACTCCGTCCATCGTCGCAAGGGCTCTCTTCTACTCTAAAGCCCCTACTCGAAAGGGCTTTTGAAAACTTGCCTCGAAAATGACGCAGTCATTAAGGGTACTTCTTAGTAAACGTAATTTTTTTATACGGGAGTAATATGATTTATAATAAATTTAATATTAAAAATTATTTTTAAAAAAAATAAAAAGTTCATAATATAAACTGCATTTAAATCTGCGGTACGGTTATAATAAGTAATTATCTAATGCAGTTTTAAATGCAGTCACATATTTAGATCTACAGGCGAATAACAGGAGATTAGAAAAAAGTGCGGTGCCACCACAAAAATCGATAAGCAAAAAAAAGATTACAGTAAGAAAGTACTTCTGCAGTAGAAATTTTACTTTCTATTAATAATCTTATTATAATTATTATTTTCTATTATACTCTCAAGTAATAAAAAGTAATTCACATGTTTAAATTTATATGATTAATAATATATTTTTTATAAAATATTTTATTTATATTTTAATTTTAATTTAATACTTTATTATTTATAATTTTAAATTTATATGACTAATAATATATTTTGAATTATTTATACAACAATTAATAGTTTATTAAATCAATAGATTTTTTAGTCATTTTATCTCTTTTCAACATCTGCAATTACACTTGCCAAACACATATTTTTACGTTTCAACAGTTACTAAAACAACAATTCCAAACACATAAGTATTTATTATTTCAGCAAGTTATCAACCGTCACCACTTCTCCAAATCAAGTCATAATAAAGTAAAATGTTGTTTAGAAAAATAGTTTATAATGTAATATAGGAAAAAGTTGTTTATCATTTCATATTTTATCATAAACTCTGAAATCGAATATTTATCATTTTTACTGTTTATGATAGAATAAGATGTAATATACAATCCTTTTTTTCCATCTCATTCCATTTTATTTCATTATAAACTCTCATTTTTAAAAAAATTATTATAATATATCTTTTTATATTATATTAAGGTATCATTAATATTGATCAATACCTAAAATAACAACTAATATTGGTCTGAAAATATAAAATTAAAATAATGGAGGGCATAAATTAAAAAATTCTTAATTTTTTTAAATCCCAACCTTAGTCATCCCTCTCGTAATTTCACAAGCCAATTTTGACTTTGCTTTCCTCTCCTTTATCCTATTACTCTTCTGCCTCCTCTTCTCACCATTACATAGATAACCTTTATGGGAATCAATCAATCTTCTTTGCTCATCTCTCCACTATTTTCTGTTTATAAACTTGCCACTCATAAGTCGCTAAGTCACTAGATCTTTGTTAACTTGCCACTCGTCAGGTCGTCATCACCAACTCCTCTCCCTAGTCCTTGTCGTTACTATTACCTCCTTAGTTCTATCATCAGCACTAGAGAAGTTATTTATTTAATTTTGACATATATCTTTATTTAATTTTATATATAAATAGAAAGAAGTTAAAATATTCCTAATAATTTAGCCCCTTTAAAAAGATTCAATAATTTGACTTAAACTCATACAAGATTGGTTCCTAGTATGAAGAATTATATTATTTGTTTGTATTTCAAATATTTGAAAAGTGGGGGAGTCACTAAGTTAAAAAATATTCAGATGAGATCAAAGAAGATGTAGAGCTTTATAAGAAAGTCGGTTATGAAGTGAAATGAAAAATAAAAACTTCGCTTAAATGTGTCAAAACGAGAAACAAAAAATGAAAAGATTAAACTACGAAATTAGTAGCAAAAATTCATTTTACAGTAGTCAAGATGATACTAACTATATTGAACGTGTATTCTTTTATAAAAAAAAAGCATTGCAGCAATTCATATGAGGAAAAAAAGAAAAAGACATATATCTAACTTTCTTTTTCTATGAACAACCCGTAGAGCTCAACTTTCAATTTATAATGTATTATAATTTTAAAAAGCAACTCATAATATGGACATGGCAATGGCAAGATGGTGATGTAATACCGGTGTGTCATTCATTATTTCTCTGTCTTTTTATTACCAACCTATTGTGGATGTTATTACCTCTTATAATATAGAATATAAAGATCCTTTAATTAATGACTACTGAAGTAATTTTATAAACAACCCTATTAGTGAAAGATAAAGTTATTTGAGTGAAAGATGAATGACTTAAGCAACTTATGGATATTAAATTCTATATAATCGTTAGACAAATACATGATCCATTAGTCTGTTGATGTATCTGGGCTTGTGTGGAATGTTGATATTATGTTAGATATATTTGATGAAATTGTGAATGAAGTTGGGCTTGTAAATATTTTATAGTTCATCATTAAGAATGATGTCGTTTATAAAACAATTAGGAAGAGATTATAAAGCAATTAGGAAGAGCTTATAAAGCAGGTATAAATCTTTATATTAGACTCTTTATGTTGTATTGCATTGACTTAATGGTGGAAAATATAAGAAATACTAGATACTTTCCTACCATTTATAAAATTATACAAAAAGTGATAAATTGACTAAGTTCATCTATGATTATGTATAGATTCCAAATTTGATGATAAAAGATTTTCCTAATGATAGAAATCTATGTTATCCGATTCCTATCATTACAAGATGTGTAATTTCTTTTCAATTTGGTGTTTTATTCAATTGAAGAAGGAGTTAAGAAAGAAAAAATGTTACAAATAATAAGTAGATTGCATCTTAATATGCTAGGTCCAATGCTGGAATGAAGATTTATAAGATTATACTTAAAAATTGTGAACTTTGGTACCAATGTTAATTTATCATCCTAGTTTGTAAGCCTTTGATACGAGTACTTTGTCTAATTGATAGTGACGAGAAGGCAACAATAGATTACTTTTATGATATAGAGAGGGTGAACGAAGCAATCAAGTCCAATATACAAAATAAGCTTTTTTTTGTACACCCCTTATTTTACAATCATCAATGAAAAATAAGAAAGAAAACTTTACTCTTCGTCATTTGCATTTTTTAATTTGAGTGTCTATTTTAGACCAATTTTTACAAATAAAGTTAAAGTTAATAAGGGAATGCTATTAACTATCACATCATTTGTTTTCATATGAGATGATTCAATATCTCCTTAGCTTAAAATGGAGGTATAAAAAGATGCTTCTAGATGCTTATTACAGTATGTCAAAAAGATAATCTCTATATTTTTCTTCATTTTTATTACTTGTTTAAAATTAATCATGACTTTATCTTATTTATAAGATTTTTTATCTTATAGTTATTTGGCGGGATCAATTTGAAAGTGGCATTTTAAAATTGCAAAGGTTTACAATTTGAATTCATAGTAAATTTATGAATAACTGGGTTTGAAAGCAATTAGGGTACATTAGGATTCATTCATTACCCAAAAAAATAGATTGTAACATAAAAGATTAAATAATGAGAGTCGTTTGGAAGATAATCATGGATAGGAATGTATTAACATGTATTTGATGCAATGAGTTGGAATGATGGTGATAATGAGACTTTTTACGATAATAAGAACTTTGTACTAAATAAAAATTAAAGCCAATGATTTAAGTAGATATGTCATGAAATGAAATTTCATGTTTTTTTCTTTTCTTTTAATTGCACTTATATTTGATGTATATATTAAATTCTATATATATAATATAAATATAAAATTTTTAACTATAAGTATTTTTATTTCATAGCTCACTTCTACTTTACTCTGTTTGTCGGTACGAATTCATATTGATATATTTATGGACCTATATTATACTTATTATAAGATGTTTTGATATAATCAGTTGTATTATTTTAAGTACTTTATATAATTCTTAATTTTACATTTGCGGTAGAAAACTATATGGTACAATATACTGATAGACTGTTTTATAATTTTATAAAATTTAGGAATTATTTTGTAATTTTTAAAAAATACTTGAAACGGTACACAATATTAATTAGTACCAGAACTAAATCTCGAACCAAGTTTAATATAATATTCGTAACATTGCAAAAGACTCTTTTCTTATTTAAATTTTTTCTCAAAAAATATTTAATTTATATAAATATGTAATTGCCCATGCACAGAACCTTTTTATGGTTGGAAAGGAAAGCAAATCCATGTTAACAATGTGAACTTAACATGTCTAAATGTGTATAATATTATTGCCCAAATAATAGGAAGTCATGTCAACCAAGCATATGTATAACTTCAATAATGTGTTAAGTTTGAAAAATATTTTAAGAATCATATTTATTTATGTGATTTTTATTTCTTTAATATGATTTTTAGTTTTATTTTTATTTTTATTTTTCTAATTTATATTTATTATTTAAAAATCAAATATATTAAATTGAGATTTGTAATAAAAAATTATAAAAACTAAAACTAAAAAACACAAATAAATTTAATTTCATCAACTTATTTTTGTTTTATCCTTATTGTACTATTAAAAATTAATAACAAATATTAATTTAATTTATTTCTTAATATATCACGTTTTGCTCTTATATTAATTAATATTAAAGTATGAGATACCTTAAATCTTAGGGTATAATATTATGAAGATAAGCATTGACCATAAGTATTCATGATAATATATTACTTGTGGATATAACAGAACTAAAGTTGGCAAAATTTGCTTGACTTAGTTCTACGTGGTATAAAGTCAATAAAACAAACTTGGATTGATTGAATTAGGTTAGACTCGAGCTTGGAGGGCCAATTTGAAGCCTAAACCAAATTTCTTTTCCAAAACTACATATTTTGTGTAATTAACCAAAATGATATCAAATTGGTCTATAAATATAAGAATCTTAACACTAAAACAGTAATTACACCTAAATGACATTGTTAGGCCATGCAACTCGAGATTGATCAATTTTTGAAGTAGACTTGAATTGCATCTTGGAGAGGCGGGTTGGGCTAAGGTAACGTTAGCCTAAATTATTAATTTCATCAAAGAGAATCGTGTAGAATTATATCACTTAATTATTATCTCAATAGTGGCAAGATCGTCATAAACAGACATAGTATAAGATACTTAAGTTATTAGCTTAGCACAAGTGAGAGATTATTGGTTTATGATGTACATTCAATATATTTATGACATAATTAATAAACAATACTCTTTATTTTATTCATGTTTGTTTAATTAACTACTTATAAGATATATATTCTATGTGATAAATATTTTTTGTAGATGAAATTATGATGAGATCATAATTATAAAGTTCATATTGTATTTATATATTATCATTACATTACTCATAGTGATTGCTTTATTAAGAATATATATTAATAAAGTGAAAATAATAGTACACATTATATTACTTTAGTAATCCATCTCATAAACTGAAAGTAATTAACCTCATAATCTGAAATACATAAATACTTAAACAAATATGTAAATAACCTCATATGTTTGGAACTTATATATCTATGGAAATACTCATCGTGATGAATTAAATTAATTGTTCAAATTGAGATCTCCAAAGTATCTTATTAAGTGATTGTTGTGTTCCAAATATGCACAGAATGTCTTATTCCAAGATAGCTTGATTGATATAAGTTATGTAATAAGTTATATTAAGGTAATTGAGTGACTAATATAAGATTCATCATTCTGAAATACTTAGGAAGAATATTTTATTATTCTCGATTAGTATTAACTTATAAATTCTTGACTTAGGTAAAATGACACTTTGAAAATTGTTTTCAATTAATACTAAAAGAATTAATTACTAATATTTGAGAACTAATATGATTAAATTCAAATAAAGTAGATATTAATTTCATATTCTATGTCTGATTGAAAAATTACACGATTAAATGATTAAATTATATTTAAAAAATTAAAATGAAAAAATTAGGAAAAATTACTTTAACATTATTAATATTTGAGTGACTATGATATATTGTTAGAGGTCAATTTTAATCTTTGAATATAAATTTTTTAACTAAAGAATTAAAAATAAATTATAATCATAAATACAGTTTAGGACTATAATTTATATTCATTGTCAACATATTTAAGAACTTAATAAATAAAGTTAGGCAATTTAAAAGCCACACATGGTTGTAAAATTTGAAAACTTTAAAATTAAATATAAGATATTTAAAGAAATAAGGACTATTGTTAAATATTAAATCTTATTGAAATTTAAATAGTATTTAATAAAAATTAATCATAATTCTAATGATAATTTAATTAGAAATAAAATTAGATTTTATGTAAATTACTAAATGATAAATAAATGCACGCTTTACATGAACTAGTATTCTTTAACTTCTCGCTCCCTACATCAATTTCAAATTTCTCTCAATTTGTTCACGTGAATATTGTTAAAGACCAATGCTTGCATAATAAGAATTTTTATATAACTTATGAATTTGATGGAAATAGCAAAAGACCTAAAATATCATAATAAAGTAAGACTTATGCCACTAGTTTACTTAAATTCATTTACAGGATTGCTCCAGCTAAGTTACACTTACAATTTCAGAAAATCAACACTGCCTTCTTTCGCTCAACATCTCCAAGGGGTGTCACTTTTTCGCTGCCGGATAGCTAGAACATACTAACAATATCGGTCATCTTCACATTGCATTATTCCACTAGACATAATCAAGGGTCTGATCGTTTCACTGCAGGAATCGATCAACTAAAATGTGTGCACGTGTAACTCAAGCTAATGATCACAGTAACAGCCTACTGGTAAATTGCATTGCATGGAAAATATTATTTCAGACGATAGCAGTCAAGGAGAGCTTGTGACCTACCGTGCAAAGTTATCATTTCATAAGAATGCATCTAATAGGCGATCCCTCAGCACCAAGCAACCTTGGATGTAAGCAATGGACGGAATAGAGTCCCGGCGGGATCTCATCAAGTTTTAGCGCTTCCACCACAATGATTTCCTAAAACAAACTAACACTTTTAGAGCCAAATGTTGACTACTGATGCATTTCTTCTTGGATTCAGTTCTTGAGATGAAACTTGTAAGAGATTATAGCACACAAAAGTAGAATCTAAAACTCCTTCTAGGTTAAAAGAATTCAAGTGAAATCAGTTGTTTAGAATCGCACACTCCTAGAAAGTCACAAACTTGGAACAAGACATTTCAATTCGTCATAAAATATAAAAGCTATGGAGGTAGTTAAGGACAATAGTTCAAATTGAAAGATGGAGACAGAAAACGATAAATAGCCACATATTTTGCACTAAGTAGTATGCCCAAATTATAATCATGTGATAGTCTTACCCTGCTCTCTAGAAATTCAAGATGAGCTGGCATCAAATCAGTCCATGCAGCTACAGATAAGTAATCCACTCCTACATATGAAATGAAGAAAGCCTTGAGTGTACATCCAATACTAATTCAGTTATCCTCAAGGGAAGAATGAAAGTAGAAGACCAGAAGGAGAAGGAAAAAAAAAAAGACTACAAGAAGACTTAGGGACCAATAACTGTACAACAGGGTCACAAATTAGAGGATAATGTGCTCTGCTTTTGGATTGGACATGAAGCAAATAGTCTATCTAGCAAATGAATTCATACAAGTCTAGCAGCACATATTCATAATATGCCGTAGGATAAGGGAGTTACATTCTTGAAGATGTAGAACAAATCTTGCTAGAATGACACACAGAGAGTCCAAGAAGAAAGGGGGTTTAAGAAGACATCTTACTGAACTTGACATGTTTAAATTTCAGGAAAAGAAAAGGTGTATCATCAACTTCATAGTTTTGATACCATAATGCAAAGTACAGCATGCAATTCTCAAGATTCTCAACTAAATTCCATAAGATTGCTTCTCAATCTGTGAGTGAGTAATCAATAATGAATTGTTTTTTCATCGAAGAGGTTGGTTGATAAACTTGGTTAAACAATTATTCTAGCATGCAAGGTTCAGTTGGAAACACACATGGTCATGTAAGAAAAAATTACAGGCATCACTCTCATGACATCAAGTAGGCGAGTAAGATGCTTGCACAATTGTGTATGAAGAAGAAGTGTTGCATCAGATGAGTAAAGCGTAATGTAAAAGAGAAATGGCAAGAATGCCATGATTGTCGAGCTAAAAATTAGTGAAGAAACAACAGATTACCAACAAGCTTGATGTCAGTATTCTCTACCAACCATTTTGCTCCTTCCCTTGTAAATCCCACAAAGCTCGTATCAAACCGACTTTTGAACATAAGCTTCCTGAAATAGTAAGATAATCATAGGGCAAGCCAAGAGTAAATTCATTTCGACCCTGACTGAAAAATGAATCATATAATAGATACAAGTGACGTGCTCTTTCTAAATAGCAAGTTATTATATCAAATTACTGCTGTTAAAGATAAAAGAATAAATTCAATTCTTAAGAATACTTAATTAATTATCAAATCCAGATTGCCTTATTCAGAATTTTGATGGTATCCCCTCATATGCCAAATTTCTAATATAAAAAGATCAAGGTAACGCAAGAGCCAACCAAAGATTTGCAAGTTCTATGTCATAAAATAAGACTTCCTTCTTGATACTATTAATCTTCAATACATCTGCCTGTTTCTAAAAATAAAAAGCTCATGGAACTGTGAGAGTATAGCATGGCAAATGAGTAACTGTCCAGGTATAAAAGTCAAAGATGACAGGTGAAGTGAAGAAAGTGATAGAATAAAGTGGCATGTGAACTCCTCGTGGAATTTAATTGTTAAGCAACTAAATGAAAAAATAAAAGGAAAGCCCTGGATGAGGTTTAGGAGTAAAAGACCTTTACAGAGTAGTGGTAAGCAAATAAAAAGGAAAAAAACTGTGGAAAGAGAGCTGATATTAATCACTAAAATCTAATAAAATGAGCAATTTTAGCATCATGTTATGGCCATCTACAAATGCTCCAAGAAATTCACCTGTCAGTGTTTAAGGTTCGGAAAAGCACGCGTCGTACGCCCCTAGGAATCTTCAATGATTTCATAACCTCAGCTGTATCAGTATCATTAAGTTATTAAAAGGGTGAGTCTAATTGTCACTAACTACACATGCAGGATGATTCATGTCGTCGTTTTAATATTGAAGAACACAACATACCCGAGGGTTCTAAAACTGAAACAGCATACCAGTTATGTTGGAATCCCTGGGAACGTCAATTAACAGAGCAGGACCTGTAAATGCGAGACAAACAACAGAGTTAGAGGACCTAAAACGACGTCGAAGAAAAGCACCGGCAACATTGAGAGATAATTACCGTTAAGGACTTCAAGGTCAAGAGTGTCGACGTCGAAGCCAGCATCAAAGTAGTGATCAAAGACATGTCCTGGCGCGTCAACGTGCGTCCCAATATGAGTGGGGAGCTTCATCTCGGAGTTGTTCGCTAAGGAGCCGTTCTTCATGCTGGCCGGAAGCCACAGGAACTGCCCCAGCCCGTTCTCGTAGTCCAAATACAGCAAGTTTTCGGTGATCCTGTGAGTGATGTCGAATATTCTCCCGCCGCCATAGACTTCGCGCCGGACTGGGGTGAGTTCGGGGGTCTTGGAGGCAGAAACGGAGGTGCCAGCGGTGCATGGGATGGTCGGATATGCGGCAGAGGAGTTGATGGCGGCGATGAATAAGATGAGGAGGAGGTGAGTCGGTAGAGCCATGTATTAGCGTTAAGTGATGCAAGAACTGAAATTCATTTCAGTGAACTCAGAGATTAACTTCGTTAAATTAAATAGTCGAATTGTAAATTTATTGTGAAAGTAACCTAACTTTATGTTTTTTGTACAGTTGTACGATGACTATATATTATGTATACACTATTTTCTAACTAATAAATAATTATTTTATTAAATTTAAAACAATAACTTTCCTTTTCTCTCGAATTTTTTGGCTCGTCGACTGTGGACCTCCGATTGCGACTATTTCTACATCAATTCATTTCCTGCTTCCCTTCCCCGTCGTTGCTCTCGTACATTTATTCTACTCCTATACATTTTTAATTGCAATTGCTTATTTCTACTGTAACAATGTTGGTACCAAAAGACAACTATGGCAACCAATCAAACAAATACAGGTGTGAAGAGTTCAAGGGAATCAGTATGTGTCATAGGTAAGAGGTATGGAGGGATCGTTCTATGGACATTACTCTCTGCCTATAAGATTTAATAAGATTGGATTTCCAATGTTCGAAGAAGAAGGGATACGAGTATAGGCCTTTGAGTGTGAGCAATTTTTTACGGTTAATTGGACCCTAAGGGTTTATTTGATTGGATGTTAATTAATAGAACAGAACGAAATGAAAATGAGCGGTTTATAATATAATATAATGAAAAATTGTTTGAAAAGAATGAAAGGGTTCATAATGTAATGTAGTGAAACATTGTTTAGAAGATGGATGGAATAGAATGTAATGTATAATAAATAACTATTATACACCTGATATTAAAATGGTTGTTGCAAGAGGTTTAACGTTCTAATTTTAAAACAGAAATCATGTCCAATTAAAAAATTACGCACAACTGCGATAAATAATTTTTATATATTTTTATTTGAAAATAATAAATTTTTTATTATTAATTATATAAAAATATTATTATTAATTATATAATAAATTTTATTCTATTATATGTAATTTATATTTAAAAAGTTTTTATTTTTATTTTTATTTATATAGAAATATATGCAAACAATCAAAGAACAAATTTTTTATATATTTTCCATTTTCATTAATTAAAATTTTATTAAAATTTTATTTTATTATTAATTATATACATTTTTTATTAATAATATAAAAATATTATTATTAAAATAAGGAGAAATAATATAAAATATTATTAATTATATACAAAGAGGTTAGGGTTAGAAGAAATAATTGATATTAAAAAAATTATTGAGAGAATATTAAGTAATATGTATTTATTAATTTATGTTCCATCATAAACCCTCCGAATCAGAAGTTTCTTATTTTCACTGGTTATGATAGAATGGAAAGTAACATAAACTCTCTGTTTTCATATCATTCTGTTACATTTCATTATGAAATTCTCAAATAAATAATAAAAGTATGTTTCGTTCCATTCAATTCTATTGTTAACCCTCCAATCAAATATACATTAAGATAATAAAAGATAAATTAGTGTCATGCATTTGGAAGGTGACGCACTTTCTTGGCATGTATTATATCTTCGTAACAGGAGAACGAAAGAACCTCCCAGTTGGGAAGAGTACCAACTGGCGTTTCAGTAGAGGTTCAGCGAGTCTCGTTTAAAGACGCTGTAAGTGAATTAAAGGAGTTGAGGCAAAGTGAAGCTCTTAAAAGACTATTGCGGAATTAATACGAAAGAAGATAGGAAATTAACTGTCTCTTTGCCACCAAAAAATTGATATTGAACTAATAAATTGATTCATTTGTCCACTATATTCCATATACTGTCACAAAAACAAACATGGGTATGTAGACAAGTATTGGAGCAAACATCAGTACAAATTACTTGTCTGGAAACCGCATTCTTTTGTTAAAGAAGGCATGGAGATTCCTCTTTTCTTACGTCAACTTTTAACATTGCATAAATTCCCTTTTTAAAATGTTCTTTAGTAGGTAGTTAAGTTCGTTGCCTCACTACATCTCTCTATATTTTCATATGTTAATCCAAATGTTTTGGCCTTGTTTGGCAATCAACAGATTGTATTAACTGTCAGCTGATTCTATTAGCAGTTAGCAGATAGCGGATTATATCGGAAATAACATCAGCTATTTATTAAGAATATTTGGTAAAATTAATTGCTTAATATTAGCTGTTTATGTGTAAAATAACTTATGAGAGCATGACTTTAAAAAAATTTATCAGAACATAAGTATTATATCTTAGTATTTTATTAAATATTCTTGTAAAAATTTAGATTTTCAATCCTGATAGTTACTGATGCAATTAAGTAAAAAACGTGAATTATTAATCACACAAATTTCTTATTTGTTGATTAATTTATTTAAATTATATAATTTCTAATTATTATGTGCATCTAAAAATATAAAATAAGATAAACCAATATATTTTAGAAATAATGATTATTGATTGCTCTGATATTTGTTAGTAAACTAATAGAAAATGAAAAAGTTCGAAAGTACAAGAATTAATACTTTCCTTTATACGTGAAGGAGTGGAATAAAATATAATTAAACAACCACACACCAGATGTTCTTTTATTGTTTTTTACTTATGCTACAAAATATTCAAAGTTTTCGTTGTCAGATGCTTACCTTTTCGTATTTTTAGAGTTTACTCACTCCATCAGATAGAGACGCACGTCACAAAATGTAGTCTTTGAGAAGGGTTTTCAAGCTTTTGGTGATCTATTCAATTCTAGTGAGGGCACAATTGTCAGGCTAACAAATTTTTGTTAGTTGATTGGGTAAAACACTCATTTTTAGAGCTTTTTGATTTTCAGCTGTTTGGGTTGAATAAGCCAACCCACCATTTGTTAACCAAATAAAGGACAATAGTTGTTTGACATAGTCAAATAGCTAAATACCCTCAAAACGTTAATATATGATTTTTCAGCCATCAACCAAATGAGGGCTTTATCATCTTGTGAATTAGACATGCCAATTAAGAGCTAGCTATTACTTCATCTCTTTGTATTTCTCTTACAAATGTCATGTTGTAATATACCATCTTCGTCTTAACCGTTTCCAAGTTTTTAGAGCATGCTTCATTATAACTAAATAGCCATTTTCTTACTATAGAGGGAAAATGCAGAGAATACGGTTAAGAGGTATGGATAAGAGTCGAGAAAAGTAAGTTAATTACTGAGTTCATATAATTGACCAATATAAATCAGATTTAAGGAGAGTTTGGGAATAAGAAAAGTACCAAACAAAGATAACTTAGGTATTTGAACAATGCTTATTAGAATTAACAATAGTATAGACAATATGTGGAATAGTGACAATTTTGAAGGAATTAAATATGGACGAATGGAAGAATTAAAGGCCACGTGATTATGTCAAGCATAATCAAAGTACTACGAAGAGGAAGTAAATGATGTGATGTACAAAGTAAGAGAGGAAATAGTGCCAAAATATGGTTAAAGTTGCTGTAAAAGGGCTTAGAGATCTTTCAAGGAGAATTTAAGATATATGGATATATTCTCCATTGCAACCTTTGTGGTCAAAGTAGCAGCGATAGAATAAGATGACTTAGAAGAATTACCTTGTCTTAAGTCATTTTCTGCATTAAGAGATAGATGACCACTCATTTTATAGTATTTACAAAATACCTTCTTTTTAGCTACATTTTAAAAGGTATAAGTTTGATATAAGGAGGTTTGAGTGACAAGAATATCATTTATAGATGGAATAAATTTCTCCATTTGAAAGGTATTAAGTTGGGTCCCTTTCATAGTTAGTCATTTGACTATAATATCAAGGCTTTGAAGAGATCTTCGATGAAATGGGCAATTGCCAACAGATGCCCACTATGCTTTCAAGCACGAAGATTGACATATATAATGGTAGCTTGAGTATTAAGCCAAGTTTGATCTCCAAGTGCCAAATAATCTTAAAGCTCTTGTAATTCAGATACATAAATATGGATAGTTTGGCCAAGTTATTGTTGCATAAGATGATTCTATAACGCTTAAATTGATTGACATCATCAAATACAAAATACTAACCTTTGAAAAAATCACATATCTCTTTAACAATGTCAAAATGTCAGAAATTAAGTTTGATTATTTTAACACAAGTATTGTAAAACCATGTTAGAATCTAATGATTCATGTCATCTTAAGATACTAGATGTTTTATAAATATATCTTTTGCTACATTTAGCCTTTGAGTAGGTTTAGACATATATCATAACAGATCATCTTCTTAGTTGTAATTCTCTTAGATACACTTATCCTCTTATCTTCTTTTTCAATTGTACTTACATTTGATATACTTATCTTTTGTATCATATCATTTTAGTTTAGATAATACCTAATCATTTTTTTTTAGATTGAATCAATTGTAAATTAATTCATCTTATCTAAATTTGTGTATAAATACATGTACATTGTAAAGGAACAATTAATTCAAAAATTAATACATTATATTTCATTATCAATTTTAGCTTATTCTTTCATTTTCTTCATGGTATTAGAGCTCACCAAGACCAAGTTCTACCTCCTTTTTTTGGTTTACCTTTACTATAATACACAAACACAAAACTAATTTCCAAAATTCCTTTGTTTACCTTTACTACAACACACAAATGACACAATGGAAATTGTTCACACCTCTCGACCAATTACCAACATCAAAAATTTCATTACCACCTCTGTTGTCAACCATAATTATCTCATTTGGCGAAAACAAGTGAAAGTAATCATACTTACCTGTGATTTAATCGGATATATTGACAAAATAGTCACACCGCCATTCAAATACCACGCATCAATTGATGCCAACTCGTCCCTAATATTTGCAATGACAGAAACAAGATCAATTGATATGTTGTTGTCTCACAGCCACACTTACCTCCACAGTCGCACCTTTTACTCTCGGGTGTGACACTGTTCGAAGCCTTTAGACAACATTAGAAACCCACCTTCTTTTACAAACCATAACTCATATATTGCTCCATTTCTCGTAGGAAACATCCACAATAATCTCTATCGTTTCAAGGTTCTTGTCTATTTCACCAATCCCATGGATTTCGCTGCCCAACATGTCTCTTCACATCATTGACATCAACATCTTGGTCATCTATGTACTTAAAGTTTTTCAAAAATATTTACATCTAATTTAGCGTCTCGTGCCCATCTTCATTGTAATTCATGTCTTCAAAAGAAAAGTTGTTGTCTTTCCTTTCCCACATCCACTAAAGTATGCACTACACTTCTTCAATTAATTCATTGCAACTTTTGGGGACCATCATTGATAAGTGTAAATTGCATCGTATTTTAGGGCATAGTTTGATATGTGTTTGGTTGTTAATTCAATCATTTAGTATGTGTTTAGGTTAAAAATGTGTTAGTTTGTTAATTATTTATATTTTAAGTGTTTTATGAGTTAGTACAAGTCTTTGAGCTTAAATATTATATTTTTTAGGTACCTTGATGTGTTTCTTAGTGTTTTAGGGTCAACATCGAAGATCAGAGAAATTTCAGAGACATTTGGACCGAAACAACGACCCATGATCGTGGCATGTCAGGCCATGATCATGACAGAAGCATCAAATTTGGCCCACAATCATGGCCTACATGCCACGATCATAATAAAAGCCCAAGAAATGGCCTACGATCATGGCCTACATCAAGCAAACACGCAGACACTAAAAAACGTTAAGTTTCAAGGGACTTTTCAAACCTTTCAGACCCTAAAAAAACCTTAGGGTTACTCAAAACACAAAGGATATTTAAAGAAGAAGACAAAGAGGCAGAGAGAGCTTTTGTACTAGCCACTTTTGAGAAACCTTAGAGAGAATTTATCGAGAGATTGAGAAAGAGAAGAAGGAAGAGAGAAGTGGAGAAGAAGCTGACTCGATGTACTTCTTGGATCAAGAGTTTCCTGACATCACTGCCTCACATCATCCATTCAGATCGTATTTTCTATTTATTTTCAATTTTATTATCGTATAGACTTAGGAATAATAGTTTGATGGTAGGATTTTTTTAATGTTGAGATGCTCTAAACTCACCTTCGTAGTTCTATCTTTGAATTAATGAAATCTGAATGTTATGTGTTTATTGGATTTGTTATGGTTTAATTCTGCAAGTGCATAATTCGATAATAGATTGAGAGGGTGAATCGAATGAAAAATAATTAAATTGGTCTAAATAGAACAAGAATTAAATCAAATTAGTAAATTATGCGAAGAGAGATCTTGCATAGGTTTCCGATAGTTTATTAGACAACTTCATAACTAATTAGGGTTTCAGATAGGTTGTTAATTGAGATATTGCAAATTCCATAATCAGATTAGGGTTTATAATTTCAGGTTAATGGTTATAACTCAAGAGAGAATAATCAACCTTAAGATCGTCTAGAGCAAACAATCTGGTAATTCATAATCAGTTAGGTTAGCATTAAAGATAGATAAATTTCTCTTTCTCTTAATTGGTAATTCCCTTAGGTTGATTCTTGGGTGTGTGTTGCAACTACTAAATTATTAATATTTTCGTGATTGATTCTTAATTTGATTTATTGAATTGAATTCTCATTTTAGTTTCGTTATATTTTGAATTTCTGCGATTTGTTCTGGCCTTAGATTTTAGGATTAGATTACTCCTCCTCGTGAGATCGACATCTTAGGTACTACACTAATGAACCGTACACTTGCGAATTATCGAGGGTGTTTATTAAAACTTAAACACAACTAAGTTTTTGGCGCATTGCAAGGGAGGCAATTAGTTTAGTTTTTTAGTCTAAGGATTTTTTACTATCTTTTGTTTTTTAAAAAAGGAAAAAATCTAGAGAGAAGTTTGGGGCGTAAAGTAGAGACACAACAAGACATCTTAGAGTGAGAATGAGAAATTTAAAGAGCTAGATGCCAAGTAGAAATGGAAAGAACAATGATGGAAGATAGATATTATAGGGATCAAAGAACTTTTACGAACTACAATGAGGCACAGTATGGTTGAGGAAGTAACAATCCTTATTAGAACATGTATACACCAGGATGGCAAAACTACTCAAATTTCTACTAGTCCAACAATGTAGGGACTCACTTAGGACATCAAGACCTATTAGGATTTCAGTAAGATGAGTCCAGTTCATGGGATTCTAAATTGGACAAGATCCTAGATAAGCTCACAGATATGGAAGAGGGCTAGAAGAGACTAAAAGAGCAAATTGACCAAGTAACAGAAAATCATATCTCACCTATTCACAACCTAGAGATTCGAGTGAGCTAGCTTTTTCGTTAATCTTGTAAGAGAAGTGTGAAAGACTCTCTAAGTAATATGGAAATACATCAAAGAGAGCAATATAAAGCTATCACACCTAATAATAGGGAGAACCAAAAGGACAAGTGGAAAAATAAACTAAACCCCACCTTATTGAAGACCAAGAGACGAAGAAAGAGGATAAAGAAAAGAATGCCAACCCCCCCATTATTCATTAGTTTTTGATATACCATGTGTGAACATCGAAAAATATTTGATAAATGTCTATGAAAAGAACCTTACCCTTCGGATTAATGATAACCAAGTGACATTCAACATGAATGATGTATTAAAAAATTTGAAGGAGAGTGGCTCATTCAAGATAATTGATGTGTTTGAATCTTTTAAAGAATAAAAGGACAAAGAATAGATGACAACAAACATCTAGTTTGAAGAAGTTATGAAAGTTTCTGTTCGTGAAGCGGAAGAAGCAGAGGAGATGAAGGTGATTAAGGAATAAAGAGAGCAAATTACCTTCTTACAGGACAAACTGTTGGATTCGATAAAAGATTCAGGGAGTTTTGTTATTCCCTGTTTTGTTGACAGTTCATTCGAAAAAAGGATATTATTGAGCTTAATTGGTTTGCATAATATTATCAATATTGTCCTTCTGATTATTTTGCAATTTGTAGTTTACTTACAGGCTACAAAATCGATGTTGAATGAAAAAGATAGAAGCAAGTCGCTTATAACTGATCCTGGTTGAGTTTCCAAAGATAAAGCGTCGAGCTACCGACGTTAAAAGAAGCGCTACATAAGAGGCAACCTATAGCTTGTTAATTCCATATTGTTTCCTTTGACTTTTAGATAATTTGAATTATGTAGTTAGGTTATTTCGTTTCCAAATAAAGTTGGGAAGGTATAGGACTTCAACATGAGTTATAGGATCGAGGAAGCCAGCAAAAGAGAGGTAAAAAAGCTATAAAGAGTTAAGAAGTGATATTGGGAAAATGTAAAAAGACAGAAGAAAAAAATTAGAAATTGGTTGAAAAATTGTGGCCTGCGACAAGGTAAAATAGTCCGCACAAATTTTAGCTAATTTTTACCATTTTACCCTTCCTTCACTATATATTCATGTCACACTTCATTTTTTCATTCACTTTCATTTTAACTTCATCTCTCTAAGTTAGAATCTTCAAATGCTCTCACTTCTCTCTAACTAAATTCCAAACTTCCAATCTCTTCCAACTTCCACCTACTTGCAATCCAGTATGCACGAATTAAGCAATCAGCGAAGCGCAACCAATCATCAGGACAAAATCAAGTCTCAGGCTGAGAGTGAAGGAACAAGGTAGCGAATTTCAAAGCATTCTTCCCAATCTACACAGAGAAGGAAGGTATTTGTTTCCAATCCCTTAATGTTAAACAAATAATAGTCCTAAAATATTTTGATTTTGATATGCTTGAGAGACTAGAATCGCAAGATAGGGTAAAGAATCTAACAAAAAGAATTCAGTGGGCCAAGTTTATACACTTCCAATATCCTGTCTACCAAGAGCTCACTCTCGAATTCTTCATTTCTCTTTATTTCGAACTTAGTAACCCTAAGGAAATGTGGTTTAGGTTACTGGGACAAACTTATAAGATAAACATTGAAATCATGTGTGATATTTATAGGTTTCCCAAATCTTCCATTATCGATCAACATGATGATTTTTTTTCATCTCGTTATTGAAATGAGCTCATTGGGTTAAAGCGATTCGATGCTAAGAATGCCCATAACAATATTATACAAACATATAAGCACTTGTTATTGAATAAATTCATATGTTAAATGATTTTTGAAAAATTAGAAACTAACAAGTGCTCAACAAAGGAATTTTTATATTGTGGTGCATGAATCACAACATCCCAGTGTGCACCTCCACACATGTGTTGAATGCTGTTGTTGAGACTCTACGTAAGAGGAGCAACAATTTGGGTATGGGGTATTTGGTTTCCGCCATTACTGAGTACTATAACGTGGATGGTAGTGGTTTAACCTTCTCCCAGATTTTCTAAATCACCATCATTTGTGGCATGTTGAAATCATAAAGTCCCACAACATGCAACTTCAAGACATCAGCCAAAAAACTCATGTGAAGATAAGGACTAATCAAATGAGTTCTAGCAAAGGACCGCCTCAGCAGGCAGAAGAGGACTCGACTAATGAGGAGTTCGAAGAGGAAGAAGACATAGAAGAACTTGGCTAGAATAAAGTGCTCGATACAATCTCCACCAACACCAAGGTAATTACAGATACACTTGCGGAGAACTCTAAAAGGATGAAGGAAATAGCCCGCACATAACCACGTCAAAGATGGGATATACGTTATTCATCAATACTTTGAGGCTCAAGGCGTTAAATTGCCACCTCCGACACCATTCCCGCCTCAATCATCATGAGGCTTTGGTTCTAACCCTTTTCTTTTAATTTTAGTCTTTGTTTTTATTTTTGTTTTATTTTATTTTATTTTATGCTTGTTTGTTTGTCTTCTACTCACATTGAGGACAATGTGTTGTTCAAGTGTGGGAAGGGATGTGTGTTTCACATTGAATGTTAATTTTGCATATTGTGTGATAGTTTGTTTAAGTTGCATTTTGTGAATTGTGTTTATGTGTCAATGGCTTAGATGAAATGCAATGGATTTAATTTTAAACACAATCTATTAAGTTGTAAAGAGTCATTAGCTCACAAAATTAGTAATCTGGGTTCTTTGGCTAAATATGCAAGTTAATTAAGGTTTAGTGTTAGTTGATCACCTTATAAGTTGTCACATTCATTCATAATTTTAAGTTTTTCGAGTAAAGTAGCTTTGCTAGTATTTTTTTCATGGAAACAAGTAGGTAAAGCAACAAGGTAGGCATTAAATAAAAAAAAGTTTGTAAATTTTAAATAAATAACTATTCCGCTGGCCTTCGGGTTGTGAATAGAGATAGTAACCAGTTAAGAACATGATGTAGCTGAATAACCAGATCGACACGCACCGCAAGTGTGTGCTTTCGTGTCAAAAGACTATAATGACATTCCAACCAAGCAACTTAATACAAACATGAATTAGTCCAGTAATTAAATCAACATTCATCACCAATGTTTGCCTCTGTGTAAAAAACTAAGTCCATGTTTATAAAAAATTAAATAAAATAAAAAAAGATTTCTAATAAAACCTACCGAAATTATAAATAGCTTGACTTTTCATGATTATTAATGTGTGTGTACAATTGAAAAGGGTGAATAACTTGACATTAGGGTCTTGATTAATATGTATATTTAGCCCAGAGCTCATAGACGTGGATTTTGCATGTTGATAATTTGGAATAACTTGAATGATTATGGTTAAAGTTAAATTTATTGAATCAAGTTGAAGTCATTGTCTCATTACTGCATTGTGTGCTTTGTGAATTTTGTGTGTTTGTTGTTTTGTTTGCTTGAGAACAAGCAAACATTTAAGCGTGAGGATGTTGATAAGTGTAAACTGCATCGTGTTTTAGGGCATACTTTTATATATGTTTAGTTGTTGATTCAATCATTTAGTATGTGTTTGAGTTAAAATTGTGTTAATTTGTTACTTATGTTTTAAGTGGTTTATAGGTTAGTACAAGTATTTGAGCTTAAATATTATATTTTTGAGACACCTTGATGTGTTTGCTAGTGTTTCAGGGTTAAGATTGAAGATTAGAGAAGTTTCAGAGACATTCAAGCCGAAACAATGACCCACAATCATGGCATGTCAGGCCATGATTGTGATAGAAGCATCAAATTTGGCCCACAATTGTGGCCTAGATGCCACGATTATGATAGAAGTCCAAATAATGGCCTACGATCATGGCCTATGTCGAGTAAACATGCAGAAACTCAAAAATGTCAAGTTTTGAGGAATTTTTCGAACCTTTCGGACCTCAAAAAAATCTTAGGGTTGTTCAGAACATAAAGGATATTTAAATAATAAGACAAAGAGGCAGAGAGAGCTTTTGCATCAGCCACTTTTGAGAAACTATAGAGAGAATTCATCGAGAGCTTGAGAAGGAGAAGAAGGAAGAGAGAAGTGGAGAAAAAGCTAACTCAACGTACGACCGAAATCAAGAATTTCTCGACGTCGTTGCCTACCATCATCCGTTTGAATCGTATTTTCTTTTTATTTTCAATTTTATTATTATATAGAGTTGGGAATAGCAGTTTGATGATAGGATTTTTTAAATGTTGAGATGCTCTAAACTCACCTTTAGGGTTTTATCTTTTAATTAATGAAATCTGAATGTTTATTTGTTTATTAGATTTGTTGTAGTTTAATTTTACAAGTGCATAATTCGATAATAAACTGAGAGGGTGAATCAAATGAAAAATAATTAAATTGGCAACAAGAATTAGGTGATTTAAGAGAACAAAAATTAAATCAAATCGGTAAATTGTGCGAAGAGAGATCTTGCATAGGTTTCTGATAGTTTATTAGACAACTTCAAAACTAATTAAGATTTTGGATAGGTTGTTAATTGAGAGATTGCAATTTTCATAATCTAATTAGGGTATATAATTTAAGATTAATGGTTATAACTCGAGAGAGAATAATCAACCCTAGGATCTAGCAATCCGATAATTCATAATAAATTAGGTTAACATTATGGATAGGTAAAATTCTCTTTCTCTTAATTGGTAATTCCCTTAGGTTGATTCTTGGGTGTGTTGCAGCTACTGAATTATTAACATTTTCGTGATTGAGTCTTAATTTGATTGATTAAATTGAATTCTCATTTTAGTTTTATATTTTAAATTTCTGTGATTTATTCTGGTCTTAGATTTTAGGATTAGAATACCCCTTCTTATGGGATTGACACCTTAAGTACTACGCTAACGAACTATGCGCTTGTGGATTATCGAGGGTATTTATTAAAACTTAAACACAACCAAACCACGCGATCAACCATCCTTTTCATCACTTTCTAATTGACGATACTTTATAATTTTTATTGATGATTTTATTCGTTACATTTGGACTTTTCAACTAGATCTTAAGTCTCAAGCATTGCAAAAATTTCAAATTTTCAAAACCACTGTTAAGAACTTATTTTCTACAAAAATCAAAATGTTTCAATGTGATGAAGCTTTTGAATTCATTAAAGGATCATTTGCTACTTTTCTCACCACATATAACATTTCCTTTTGTAACTCTTGTTCTCATACTCAACAACAAAATAGTGTTGCTGAATGTAAAATTCGTCACATAATTGAAACGGGAATCACTCTTCTTATTCACAACTCTCTCCCAAAGTGATTATGGTATGAAGCCTTTTCCACTGTTGTTTAGCTCATCAACCTTTTACCATCATTTACCTAGAATTTCAAATCGTCCCATGAATTGTTGTTCAATTCGTCTTTTAATCTTAATCATCTTCGAGTTTTTGGTTGCACATGTTATTCTTTACTTGCTCACACTTAACCTAATAAGCTCACACCAAAATCTATTTTATGTGTCTTCCTTGGCTACACCTCCAGTTATAAAGGATACAAATGTTTTGATTCCTCCATTAATAAAATTAAATTTCTGACATGTTAGATTTCTTGAACATCAGTTTTTAAAATTTCCTCCATTCTCCTTTTCCCCCTCTAAAACTTCACTATCCTTACCATTACAGCTTCAATTATCATCTACTCCTCCTACATTACTTAGTTTTTCCCCTTCCCCAATTTTGACTACTTCAGCCTCACCTATGCCTCCTATACCCTCTTCCCTACCTATTCCCCCTGTTTATCCACCATCATCTTCCTTTTTTCATCCAATGGTCACTTGCACTCGGGATCACACCAAACCTTTAAAATCCTTCTCTAACCACATTATTTACCACACTATTGTTCCTTCGTCTCTTGATCCTAACCCTACCTCTTTCACTCACGCAAATAAATTTCCTTATTGACGATAAATTATGTTGATGAGTTCAAAGCTCTCTGTCACAACAATAATTAGTTCCTTATTCCTACTAGGAATGTCAATTTTGGCCTGGACTGCTCGATTCGGCACGGCCTAACATGATGTTGTCCCAAGTTGACCAAGCTATAGGTCAAAATTGTTCAGCCCAATTGGGCCACTGGCCAAGGTCAGGCTGGCCTGACCCGATTCATGGCCTGATCGGAACGACAAAAATGACATCAATTTCATAAAAATGATGTCGTTTTTTATTTTTGAAAAGTATTAAGGATGGTCAGCCAACTCTGTCCCACGAGTAACCCAACCCGAGGGTCAAGTCAGGTCTGGCCCATTGATATCCCTAATTCCTCCTCCTCTAGGTGTAAATATTGTCGACTGGAAGTGGGTATTTCGTACAAAGTTTCATCCTAATAGTTCCTTAGACTGTTATAAAGCTCGCTTAGTCACCAAAGGCTATCATCAATTACTTGATCTTGATTGCACTGGCACATTTAGCTCCATTGTCAAACCAACCACTATTCACCTTGTTTTTACACTTGCCTTAGATAAAAACTGGTTCATTCGTTAGCTTGATATTAACAATGTCTTTCTCCATGGCACCTTACAAGAACTTGTTTTTATGCAACAACCATCTGATTTTGTTGATTCTTATCTTCCTCATTATATGTGTCACCTATACAAATCCCACCTATACAAATCCCTTTATGGTCTTAAGCAAGCTCCTTGAGCTTATTTTCACTACTTAAGTCATAAACTTGCTGATCTTTGTTTTACTTCATATAAGGCTGATACATCTTTTTGTATTCACTCTACATCAACTCACACCACCTTTCTTCTTGTTTATGTAGATGATATCTTAGTCATTGGTTCTTCACAATAATTTATTCAGAATATCATTATTGTTCTTAACTTTGCCTTCACCATAAAAGATTTAGGCCCTCTTTATTACTTTCTTGGCATTAAAGCCACTTTTACGCCCATTAGTATTCTTCTCACACAATCTAAAAGCACTCATGATCTTCTTCACTGCACACATCTTGACTCCTCTTAACCTGTCTCTATACCTATTACCCCCTCTCTTCCAGTTTCCAAAAACTATGGCCTTCCTCTTTCCAATCCCACTGAATACTGTAGTACAGTTGGAGTCAATGTTTTAAAAACTAAACCAGACATCGAACCGATCAAAGGAAAGACTTAAGGTTTAAAGGTTCAACTGGTATAAACTGTTATAAAACTGGTATATAATAAATAAGAAGTAAAAATTATAAAAGTAATAAAAAATATAATATTTTAATGAAATAAAAAATATATCATTGTTTATACTAATAATAAATCAAATCTAATAATTTAAACTCAATTTGAATTTAAACACATTCTTAAATTATCCTAAAAAATTACTTATCTACTAGATTATTAATTAATTACATTTTTAGTGTCTTTCTTCTAATCTCCTTCTAGATCAATGCAAAAAAGTTGGATATCTCATTATAAGACTAACATTGTACAATAGCTTAAGTTGACCCTCCTACCATTAAAGAGAATAAAGAAATAGTTAACCTTGTACATATTATACAACATGGTGAGCTCAGATGGAATTGAGGAAGTTTCTTATCGCTTCAAAAGATTTCCAGCACTTAAGAACCAAAAGGTCAAGTGTTACTTTTTCATATTTACAAGCAAAATGTGTTTTGGAATTTTAATTTATATGAGATTTCTATCATATTATTATGCTAACTTATCCATAATGTCATTATTCAGACATGGATATGCAACTTCATGTTTTACCATATCAATGCAATCATAGGAAATAGAGGCATATAACTTTTTTATTTAGGGAACTACATGTAATTTAATAGTATAATTTTATCTTTACCATTTACATTTGATGTTTATCACTTCATAATGAAAAAAAAAGACATTTCTGACTTCCTACTTTAAGTTCTAAAGTTGCGATGATTTCCTCAATTTAGTTCCTCCAACTAAGATCTTTTTCCCTTCCCATCCGTTGTCTCAAATAGGAGGGACCTGTCATGAGGTACTTGAACTTGGAACTTCCTGAATGAGGCAACTAAAAATTAGAAAATGTGTGTCAATAGACTCCCTCTAGGTTTCTGGTTTCTGTATAACCTAGTACCTAAGAAGAAACTCATGACAGCAATCGCCATAGCCACAACTGGTACGCCAAATCCCTAACCCTAACCAACATTTGTTTGAATCCAGACAGGCACATAAATAGCAACAATAGAACCAATTAGAGAAAGAACCCTTCATGTTGTTCTCAATCTCATCAGAATCATCAAATTGATATGCACCAAAGGAAGAGACACAAAGCTTAATCCCTTCGGTCCTTAAGACTATAAGATATAATCTTGTAAAGAAAATTGCAGTTTGCAATCCTGTTGGATGGCAAACATTATTGTCACAAAATCAGGAAAGCTGGTCAGGAACAAGATAGACCTCCACATCTTGTCCTTTTCGCCACCATCACCATAAACATAAAAACTATAAACCAGCAAGAATGGATCCACCAATAAAAAGTTGAATTTTAATGTCTTTTGCTGTCAATAGATACAGGACATTGTTATACCTGATTGACTTCATGTTGGTAATATTTAATGGCTCTAGCTAACCTTATATATGCACTTACTGTTGCACTTTCTACATCAGATTGTTACAATAAAATTACCTCCTTATGACAATGCTATAAGTACTTTTTACTTGAAACCAATTGACCAGAATCACAAAGTTCTGCTTAATGAAAATGAAATGCAGAAAGTGAATGATAGATTTAACCGATTTGCATATCAAAGGAAAATGATTATACTTGCAAAATTGATGACGTTTTAAGCTAAAAGGACTAGACAATAAACAACCTCCGTGGTTCTGTTCATAATGGAACTGCTTAATTCTCTGAAAATGAGATATCTTAATAAAATGTTAGATTGCTTTATAGATAAGAAAGAGATTCTTTGGATGAAGCATTCACTTTTAAACCAACAGTTGAGTTAGTGTACATTCCTATTCTACCAAAGCATTTTCTTTATCAAACACCACTCTATAATTTCTCTGTCATTCTTGAAATAACCTACAAATGTACCACTAGAATCTCATCCCCTCTCTCTACTGTTTCAAATTAAAACCAAACTAGCAATATATCTTCAACACTTGATGCAAACTAATTGAAGATGATATTAGATAAACAAAGAAACAGTAAAAGAGAGAAACTAAAATTTGGCTGAAACTAAAGAACGAAGTTTAGACAATAGAGGGGCACTAAAAGAACAAAATGTTCAAGAAAAGAAGATAACAAGCATAAACTTTAAGAAAAACAAGAAACTACTCAACTCGCGATTACCTTAACCAAAGAAAATAACACTACAAAAACCTTTACAAAAGCCAGTGAGACATACATCAACAAATACCTAAAACCATATAAGCAAAGGAAAAGAGAAAAAAGACGAAAACAACACCGTTTGTATCATATCTTCTTTTCCGGTTGTTAATACATTTGCCATACTAAGACGAAAACAACACCTTTTGTATCATATCTTCTTTTCCAGTTGTTAATACATTTGCCATACTTATCTTCTACATCATATCATTTTAGTTTAGATAATATCTGATCATCTTTGTTTAAATAGAATAAATTATAAATTAATTCACCTTATTTACATTTGTGTATACATACATGTACATTATAAATGAATAATTCATTCAGAAATCAATACACTATATTTCACTTTGAATTTCAGCTTTTTATTTCATTTTCTTCAATATGCAAATTATACACAGATTTATATAAAATTATGATTTAACTGAAAATTTTGATTTAAGTGTGATTTTAATTAAAAGATACTTCTTATATTCCTCATCAGTAGACATGAATTGAATAGATAATAATGTGTGGCAAGCATGTGATTCATTGACGTGACAAGACATGATAAACAGATGTTGGCATGACTTTAATGGGCATGGTTACAAATTTACAAAAAATACAAAATAGATATAACTTTATTATCTTGACAAAAGTAAAAGAGTAGGTAATTTTATTAAAATAAAAAAATAAATAGATAAGAAAAAAGTACAAAAAACAATACAATGGCACAATAGGAAGGAGGCATGGAGAAAAAGTTAGCCTGTTCTTCTCTATTTCGGAACCTGTTCTCTATACCAGACCAGGCTCCTCTCAAATTCGATTCTTTCTCTAATCGTCTGAATTGCAGGCTCTTTACTTGCTCAGACAACAAAAAGCTTCTTAATTGAGTCTCTGTGAAAGTGAAACCAATCTTCTATCAATTCTTTTTTCTTTTTTCAACTTTCCTGTCTCGCATCTCATATGCTTATTTATTTATTTTTTTCCGTTAAAATAAATCGTTAATTTGTATAATTTTTCTCACATAAAAATTTATTTGTCTAATATAATTAATGATAAATTAACAAATATAATATTTTATTAATTATAACTAGTTTTAATTAGATTTTTTATATAAAAGAAAAGCGAGGTCTTGTTATGTATACGAATTAATTGCGTAATTGTGATTATATAATGTTCTTAAAAAAGATGACAGGTATATGTAATTAAATATTCATTTATATTCCAAGGCAACTCAATTTGCAACTAAAAAAATTACTTATCATTAAACGAAACGACCACTTTTTTATGATATGGATATTAAAAAAACTCAGCATCTCTTCAACAGCAGAATATTCTAATCGACAGCCTTTTCTCTCGACCACCGAACCAATTAAATACATCTCTTTGGGTTGGAAACCACCAAATAAGTTAGTATAGTAACTGATAAAGAAGACATTAGTTTTATACTGTAACGTAATAATAAAAGTAGAGCGTCGTCGATTAGTGGAGGCAGAGCAGTTGTTTAGAATTGGAAAAAATGGCTGTATGATATGCTCCAACCATCCAATCTAAATGAGTCGATGTAGTTTAATAATGTTTAAACACATCGAAAAGGAAGTTGAGCTAAATGATTAGTGAACACATAGATTTAATAATTTGATAAGATTTTCAATTATAAATTAAACACGTTAAATACAACACAAACCTTAATTATTGGTACAAGATTAACCATCAATTTGTATAAGTGAAAAAAATAAAAATTTATCTATTTTTGCTTTTTATTTCTACCATGAACATGCAATTTTCGATCAATTTTTATAAAAATTGTATAATTTTATGTCACTAAACGACTTTTTGTGCCTTTTTAATACTTAACAGGTCAAGTTACTTCAATAGGCAATAGAAAACTTATTAGTATTTATTCATTTTCAATAAATAATCAATTAATACTAAACTTTAGCTCATTTAATTAGATTCTCTGTAATCTTTGATTCGAATCAATTTTGATTTTTTAATTTTAATTTTAATTTTATAAAAATTAGTAATTAATAATTATCTAATAAAATTTTTAAAAACTCCAGGTATTGTGTAGTAATGGTAATACAATTAATGTTTTCCGGGCTAAAATAGAAACGTTACAACTTGATATATACACCAGCTGGCATTGTATGTATTGATGTCAATGGAAAACGGCGGGTTGGATATGCAATTTTTTTTTTTTAAAAAAGAAGAGTTGATTCTCCACTAATCCTTTTGATTCTTTGAACCTCAAACGACTCCTTAAGGCTTAAACTAAGTAGGGATGTCAATGGGCCGGGCCGGGCCCGGCCCATTGTAAAATCCCTTCGGGCCATTTCGGCCCACGGCCCGGGCGGGCCTCAGAGGGCCGGCCCATGCGGGCCGAAATGGCCCATGGGCCAAAATGGCCCGCCGAAGTGCGGCCCGTTGCGAGGCCCATGGCCCGGGCCGCCTAGCCCGCCCGGGCCCTGGGCCGCCCGTGGGGC
>JANQBM010008946.1:0-12571 GCA_025594535.1 Erythroxylum domingense | reverse complement strand
GGGGGGAATGTGTTCTCACTATAGTTTATTTAATTAACAGAATGCCAACTCAAGTTCTCAATGGAGTCAGTCCATTCGAAAGACTGTTTAAATCCAAACCTCCCTTGAGTCACCTTAGAAATTTCAGTTGCTTGTTCTATGTATCCAATAATGCTAAAGAAAGAGACAAATTTTAGCCAAGAGCATTTCCATGCATTTTTATTAAGTATCCATTTAGTCAAAAAGCATACAAGGTCCTCTGTCTTTCCACCTATCAAATCATCACTTCCAAAGGCATGCACTTTTATGAACATATTTTTCCTTTACAAAAATCCTCATCTCCTACTATAACAACTTCTGATATTCCTTTACCTAACGTCATAATTGATAATTATCCTTTACATTATTCTTCACACATTTCTGATTCTCTGTCATCGTATTTACCTTTTCTACAGCCACAAAATGTTTCCTCTCCTAACTTACCCATTTCATATTCACCACTACAGTAATCTTCATCTTCTTCTCTTTGTCATTCTTCAGATCGTTCCTCTTCAGTTTCCCATCGTGATATTCCTCTTAGAAGAACTGTTAGACAAGTGAAATTACCTTCCCATTTACAAGGTTTTGTGTGCAATTATCCATTTTTCTTTGACCTTTTTTATTCTTGTCGTCATACTCTCACTAGTATATGTACAGCGCACCTTTTTTCTAGTGTTTGTGGACTTGTGGATAGAACTGTGTTCAACTCATTTTTGCAGGACTTTGAGCCACTTCATTATCATTAAGTTGCTGGACATCCTCTTTGGGAAGAGGCAATATGACAAGAACTTTCAGCCTTAGATAGTAACAACATATAGGAACTTGTCAAGCTTCTTAAAGGCAAAAGACCTATCAGCTGTAAGTTGGTGTTTAAAATCAAACATAAATCAGATGGGACAGTTGAGCGTCACAAATCTAGGTTTGTGGTAAAAGGTTTTACACAAAAATATGATGAGGATTACCATGAAACCTTTTATTCAGTTGTTAAGTTCAACACTATTTGTAGTAGTGTTGCTATAGTTGTCAAGCGACATTGGGACATTCACCAATTTGATGTTAATAATACTTTCTTACATGGGAATTTACAAGATGATGTTTACATGAAAGTTCCTCTAGGACTCTGTATTTTTAACCCCTCCTTAGTATGCAAGCTCAAGAAGTCCTTATATGGTTTGAAGCAAGCTTCCCGTTAGTGGTACTCCAAACTATCAGATGCTCTTCGAATCAGAGGTTACGTTCACTCTCCTAATGATTACTCTTTGTTACTTAAACATTCTAGAGAATCCTTAGTTATAGTTGCAGTGTATGTTGATGACATTCTAATCCCTAGGGACAATAGTACTGAAATTTTCAACTTAAAGACATTTCTTGATACTTAATTTAAAATCAAAGATCTTGATTCCCTCAGGTATTTTATGGGTATAGAATTTTTTAAAGTTTCAGATAGGGTCATGATAAGTCAATGTAAGTTCATCAAAGACCTTTGGAAGCTCATTCTATTTCATAATATAAACAGGTTACTGCTCCATTACGTCACAACTTAAAGTTGCTGCCATAGATGGAGAATACTTTGCCTGATTCTAACATCTATAGGCAATCGATTGGAAAGTTAAATTTCCTTCTTCACACTCATTCTAACTTAGCCTTCTCGGTACAAGATCTTAGTCAATTCAACCAACAACTTGCATAAGCTCATTTATAAGTTGCTATCCATGTATTGCGATATTTATCTGGAACTTCTGCTCAAGGTTTGTTGTTTAATGATAATAATAATTTTGATTTAGTTGCATATTGTGATTCTGACTGGCTCGTATGTACAATTACTCGACGATCTGTGAGTGGTTATGTTATCACTTTAGGAGTATCTCCCATATGTTGGAAATCCAAGAAACAAGGGATAATTTCCTTATCATCAGCTGAAACTGCTGAGTTTTCATGGTTTAGTCATTTATTAAACGAACTTGGTGTTTCCAACATCACTCTCACTCCTGTAAAATGTAATTATATGGCTGCTATCTACATTATGAGAAATCGAATCCTTCATGAAAGGACCAAGCACATCGAAATTGATGCTCATTATGTCCGGGAACAACTTCAGAATGGCTTAATCAATATTTCCTATATTCCTTCTTCTCAGCAACTTGCTGACATTTTTACCAAATCTTTATCTAGTCCCATACATATTCAAGCAATTTCCAAGCTTGGATTGTTGCCTCCACCTCCAACTTAAAAGGGGGTGTTATGTATTATCAACGCAACAATACAGTGTTAGCAGAGAGGAACGTTAGCTTGTATTTATTCTTTTGCTTAATTGAATTTCTTAGACATTCTTCAAATTTTGTCAGAGTTTGTTACAAGTTTGTTGGGTTTGTTAACAAGGATATTCCCTAATTGCTAGCTATGTAATAGTTATATAAACTACCCTATATTCATTATTCAGATAGGGAAAATAAGAAGAGAATAATCTCTGTATTTTTTTTCACAGCTTCATTTCTTTGCACTTAATAGTGGCTATCTTATATGGCTAATGTGGTTACTTTTATATTCTTATATTTCTGATTTTACTGTGGTTATTCTTGCATTTTTATGAGTTCTTACTATTATTTTTATCTTTTTGTGTGAGAAAGAAGCTTTTGCAGAAGTTACTAATAGTTCAAGAGAGAAAATATCGTGGTGATGGAAAAGAATTGCCATGGTACTAAGAAGGAACTGTCGTGCCATGGAAAGGAGTATTCACTTTATGTCTATATTTTGATATACACATTGATGATTATCACTCATTTTAATGTACTAATTAATTTTATAATGGATTATATTTTAAATTAGGTCCTATAGTTTTATTTCTCATATTTAAAATGTTTTTTACGTTAAATATTTAGTATTCTTCTATGCAATTTATTTTGTACATTAATATCTCCTCCTTGTGGTTTCATTAAAACAAAAATATTTTATTTTGTAAACCATATATTGTGCTATTGTTACTTCCATTGCATTGAACGTCCCTTTCCTTTTTCACAACAGATATCCCAGTTTCTCCTGTTGGGATGCAATGCAACTCAACAAGCTCTCGGGTCCAAAGACATAAAGTAGTAGAACTTTATGTTGTTTAAATGTTTGATTTTCTTTATATCAATTATGTCCGTAGTATTCTGACTTCCCCAAAAAAGCATAATTAGTTTGTCTTGGTCTTCATAGCCTTCTGCATAAGTAGACCAGACAATAATCCTGTAAAATAAATTTGTTTTCTTGTAATTTTTTTTATCTTGTATCAAAGTCTGATGTTTCTCACTTGAAGGGATTAGACGCGCACAACGCTTCAGGGTTACTCTTGAAGAAGAGAGCGACAGAGGCACAGAATGCAGTGACCATCGAGAGCATTGCGGGACTAAATACCAGAGAATTACTGGCCATTTTATAAGCCAATTTCTGATGGCAAACTATGCAATGAGACTGCATTTATCTAAATGTCGTACGTCCGATCTCAAATCTGGTTAAATCTTCATGTTGCATGTTGGATGTAAAAAAAACTAATTTTAACAATCCATGACTACCATTTGTCTTATGATATCTTTGTTTATCAAGCATTCATGAATGTAGTTTAGAATTGCAAATGTAGATTTAATATTTCCTTTTCAGTTTAATGACAAGTATGTATTGCTGTTTTTCTATCTCCCCTTGGCTACTTTGAATTTATTGCGCTGGGGAACACTAGAGCAACTACATAATTTTAATTTTCTGTTCACATTCACCCCTAGGTGCAGCTACTAAAACCTTACTTACCCCAACCCAAGTCCCTACACAGTCTGCTACTTCTCTAACATTAGTATCAACAACCCTTTCACTCAGTAACCATCTCCTTACCTTCCCCAAGCCCTGCTAACCCACCGACAGAGAGGAGAACTTGGAAACAAGTGGTGGGTGGTTTTGTAGACCTTGCTCTGTATTTCTACCCCTTAAGACAAAAGATGGTCGGTTTATTGTTTTTCCTGATAGAGAAACGTTACAAGAGGGGTTCAAATCTTGGGAAAATTCCCTCATTGGGATTTTTTGGGATAGAAGACCTGCTTTTTCGGTCATCCAAAGATAGGCTCAAACTATTTGGAAGAATAAAGGGTTTGTAGAGGTTGTAACTACAGAGGACAAATACATTCTATTCATATTTTTCTCTAAAGCATAAGCATTAAAGATAGTAGAAGAAAGGCCATGGCATGTAGCAAAATTTTCATTATTTTTGTAGCCATGGTAGCTGGGATTTTAGATCGATTGTAAGGACAAGAGACTAGTGCCAATGTGGGTAAACCTCTTTAATGTCCCTCTTAAATATTGGACAACTAAAGGCTTGAGCATGATTGCTAGTTTTTTTGGTAAACCTCTATGTTTAGATGATAATATAATAAATAGAAGGAGGTTGGGGTATGATAGAATCTTCATAAATATGGATCTTTCCAACTGATTACCGGAAACAATTCCTATTATGAGATTAGGACTTTGATGGTTCCTTTTATGAGGACAATGTTTTTGTTCAATACCAATGGAAGCCATCCCTTGTTGATCAAGGCAAAAAATGGATCCCTATGGGTAAGACTTTTATTCGAGGGGACTATGAGGAACTAATTGGTATTGGTCATACAAATATTGAGGTTGGGTAGCATGAAGAATCCAGAATTATGTTGGTACTAGAAGATGGTCAAGGAAAAATGTACTAGAAGGAGTTGGGGAGAAATCTATGATGGCAGATGGTGACGGGCAAATAGGGAGTGTAAGAGATGTAGGGGAAGGAGACTCTGCTGAAGCCAATGTTGGGGGGACAACAAAAGAAGTTATTGTGGCTGATATGAATGAGGAGAAACTGTTGAATGATTCACTAGTCAATCCTGTTTGCAATTGATCGGCTGTTTAGTTGAGTCTTTATATCACTTCCTTGGAAACCAAATCAAAAATTCAATTCGAAGGATTGCAATATAGAGTGCAACCCCGGGTCATCTCACTTAATCGAAACCTAGAGCAAATGATCTAAGCTAGCCTAATTGTCATGAAATGCAAACTAAATTAGTTGAGGGTGGGTTTTTGGATGTTTTGATTTAACTAAATGAATTGAACTAAATGAAAGAAAAGAGTATAAAAAGGTGTTTTTAGATTTTTGGGAAATTAAAAATGAAAGCTCAAACAATGATCAAATGAGATAAAATTCTCTTGAAAATGAGCTTTGGCTATAATGGTTCGAAACAAATCTTTTGGGAGCGAAATTCAATAAGTTTCCAAAATGAATAACCTTAAAGAACTCTTTAAGTCTAAGATTTTAATCAATGAACTCCATTTCTTAAAACCTTGTTGAATGCATCTTAGTGTGTGTAGAGGGCAAGTTAATGCAAGTGGTCAATTTGGATCACGTATAATCTCAATATCAAACACAACTAGGCAGATAAAAGAGGATTAACACAATCACCAAAAAGACATATATGAAACTTCATATATTGAGCATCCAAGTTCTACATCAACAAACCCAATAACATAATACATTGTTCAACTCTTGATTAAACTCTAATAAAGAAAAGTCTAACTACAAGGCATAAATCCTAACTCAGGAGTTCATAACAATGTAGCAAGATATGAAAGAACTGCTCCCCTTTGAAGCCCATTGAACTCAAGCCATCGCCACATCTTCAAGAGAAAATGGTGCTTAGCTAAGCATCTCTCCGGAACCACTCACAACTGTGGGTACATCGACAACATCCATGGCAGTAGCAGAGAGTGACGATGAGAGGTGAAAAATCGGTAATGGATGATGGTCGAGAGTGAGAGATGAAGATATGAGTGTCTTTCGAAAGTCTCTGCATAACCTAATTTGGCATGTTTTTAAATGTTGGGTTACGGGTCGGGTCAAAACAGTGAGAGATTTTTCCAAATATGGTCTAGGTTTTCGAAGGTTCGTCGGAGCGACAAATGACTCTCGCCGCGGCGAACTTTACCCGAAAGGATTTGTTATTTGCTGGTTCCTTCACCGCGGCGAAAGAATTAATCTTTGCCGCGGCGAACTTCTCCTAAAAGTTGAGCCTGGATTTCTCATTTTTTGCCGCGGTGATAGGTAGGCTCACCGCAGCGAACTTTTCCCGAAGGCTATGATCGCCTGTTGACTTCAATTCATCACGTTGACTCCCTTCTCCTTAAGTATCCTACAATCAAAAATAGCAATTTGCAGTATCAATTGTTCTTAAAAAGCTTAAGAAATGCAATTAATACTAATTGTGACAATTTTTACTATCTAATTGCATAAAATAAAAGTGCACACTCAAGGATTAATTTAAGCACAAAATCAAGAATTAAGAGTCAAAAAGTATAGTAAAGGCCATGAAAGTGTTGCCAAATTAGATAATAAACTTGGGCTTAATCAGCAACCATAAAGGGATTGATCAAAAGGACAAGGTTGGCACTACTACAGACAATAAGGAGGAGGATCCTACTATTGGAGAATTTTTGGCAGTTGCTAAAAGGAAAACTAACAGGAGCAAAAGGAAGGGCTCCAAAATTAATATTGTTTGAAAATGAAGATCTTAACATAGAATGTGCGGGGGATTAATTGCCCTAAAAAGCTATCGGGTTTAAGGGATTTTTTCTATAACACAAAGCCATGGATTTTTACTAATTTGGAAACTAAAATTAGAAAAGAAAACATGAAATTATTGAATAAACTGGGCTCAAAATGGAAATTTATCTCTAACCACCAAGCCCATGGGTATGGGAGAATCATTATTGGTTACGACCCTGTTTTGGTGGATGTTTGAGTATTTAACACAGAGATGCAAGCCATATACCTGAAATGTAATCTCCTTAAGGTAAATGCTGCCATCTTTGTATCCTTCATTTATGATCTAATCTTGCTTTCCAAAGGAAAAAGTTATGGGATAGCTTAACTCAATTCCAGAATCGGATCAATTGGGCATGGCTTCTATGTGGAGACTTTAATTCCATATTTTATAGAATGGAAGCTGAAGGTAATTTTAGTATGAGAAATTACTCATTTGACTTCAATGACTATGTGGGATAGTTAGGAATCTTTAATCTAAAGTCTTAAGGGCATTTATATACCTGAAGTAACAAGCAGATGTGAAGATGGGCTTTAAGGAAAAAACTTGATCGGGCTATGGTCAACAAAGCTTAGATTACACAGTTCCTGAATAGTGTAACTTCCTTCCTAGACCCCTTATTCTCAGATCATATGCCTATTCTAATTGAAAATCTTTTTCATAACCAGGACTGAAGAGGGCCATTTAGGTTTAACAACCTATTAATTGATGATGAGTGGTTTACTGAGGTTCTATATAAAGGATTGGAAACTGTGGTTGTAGGTACACACCAATTTGTTTGTGTCCAGAAGCTTAAAGCTATCAAAAGGGTGATGAAAACTTTAATGAGTAAAAGATCTTGCTCCACCCAAAAAGTAGTTACCATAGCCAGAGAGGAATTGGAAATGGTTCAGTAGTAACTTGATTTGGATCCAACCAATTCAAGCTTATTGAATACCAAAAAGAACCTACTGATGTCGTATCTTTCTAATGATAGGGATTATGACAGCTTAATAAAGCAAAGAGCTAAAGTTAATTAGCTAAAAGATGAAGAAAGATGTTCAAAATTCTTTTTCAATTATTTCCTAGCCCGAAGGGATGCTAACGGAATCTGCTCCTTAAAGTTACAAAATGGGGAACAAAAGGACCTTCTTAAGGAAGCAGAGAGATATTACAAAAACTTCTATGGATCCTCTCGAAACCTAACTTCTTTAATCACTCTTAAATCCTTTATTCACAAAAAGATCTCCCAGGAACAAGCTACAGCTCTCATCAAACCAGTGGAAGAAAAAGAATTAGAGGAGGTGATGTTTCAGATGCATCCGAATAAGTCCCCTAGCCCTGATGGTTTTAATTGTTATTTCTTTTCAAAAGATATGGCAAGATATTGGACCTATGGTTAAAAAAGCAGTACTAGAATTCTTCTCTAGGAAAATTCTGTTGAAGGAAATCAACAAAACTCACATTTGCTTGATTCCTAAACCTCTTATTCCTCTACTTTGGATGACTATAGGTCTATTGCATATTCCAATTTTTTGTACAAGATTATATCTAAAATCCTAGTAAATAGGTTGAAGTTGGTCCTAGAATCTTTGATCTCTAACAACCAAAGTGCATTCTTACATGGTAGAAGAATTGGGGATAACTTTTCATTAGTTCAGGAGTTGATGAAATTGTACCAAAGGAAGAACAACCCACCGAATTGTATCATCAAAGTAGACTTTAAGAAAGCCTTTGATTATGTTGAATGGGACTTCATTTTATGGACCCTAAGACTTATGGGTTTCCATAAGGAGTTTGTCAATTGGGTTAAGGCTTATATTACTACTCCTACTTATTCCACTCTAGTTAATGGTGCTCCAACAAATACTTTCAGGAGTGTAAGGGGGCTAATGACAAGGTGATCCTGTCTCCCCATATCTCTTTATTATCTGTATGGAAGTCCTCAGCCAATTAATCCAATAGAATGTGGGAAACAGTAAGCCCTTCAAATTTCATACTAAATGCAGAAAGATAGGACTGATCAACTTATATTTTGCGGATGATTTATTGCTTTTTTCTAAGGCACATGGCAAGTCTATTGAGCTACTCATGTCAACCCTATCTATCTTTAGGGACCTATCAGGTTTAGAGATTAATCTTAACAAAATTCAGTTTGTCCTAGCTACGGGGGCCAACATTATAGAGAGCAGAATCTCCTAAATAACAGGAATGACCAGAAAACCAACCCCTTGACCTATTTGGGACCAGAATTCAATTTGATTGATAAAATTCAGAGGAGATTAGGAATGTGGTCTACTAGGGTGCTCTCTTTCGGAGGGAAGTTACAACTAATCAAAGTTGTACTGAATTCCCTTCACATATATTAGTCCCCAAATATTTCTCTTGCTAAAGGAGTTATCAAATCCATTGAAAAACTCTTCCGAAGATTCTTATAGGGAAATCTAAATTCTGACAGGCACTTTGCTAAGGTTAAATGGTAAGAAGTCTGTAAAAGGAAAGAAGAAGGGGGATTAGGAATTATTTCAATTGCATCCTTTAATAGAGCATCTCTAATCAAGAATCTATGGAATATTCTCCTTAAAAAATCTCTCTGGATTCGATGGTTACATAGTTATATCCTAAAAGGCTCTAGTATTTGGTCCATTCTTATTAAATCTTCCTTCTCATAGCCCTTGTCCAAGCTACTGAAGCTTAGACCTATGCTACAACCAATAGTCTCATGCAAGGTTGGGAATGGAGATATAACTTTTTTCTAGTTTGATAATTGGACAGGTCAAAGATTGCTAATTAGACATCCTTAGGCTCTTCAACTATGGCATGAAGTGCCTATCAATACGAAGGTAAAATCTATCATAATAGGAGGTCAATGGAACATTCCAGCTGAGCTAAAGTATTTGACACCTAATTATCAACAAAACCTACAAAGGCAGGACTATTTCCATTATCTCAACCTACCTCCAAATACCTTCAACGCTGCAAAATTTAGGAAGTGGCAGAAATGCAACAGTTCAGAATAGACTTGGTTTCCTATTGTTTGACACAATTCACTCATACCGAGCTACTATATCCTATTATGGCTTATGGTGCTTAATAGGTTAAGTACAACAGATAGAATTCACTTCACATCTATCAATGTAGACTGTGTTTTATGTGAGATAGAGCCAGAGTCAAGGTATCATCTTTTCTTCAAATGTCCGTTCTCACAATTCATATGGGAGCGAATTAAGGCACTAAATTCAATACCTAATGTAGGTACAACCTTCACAGAAGCCATTGAGTGGCTTCTGAAGCTGACCCATACTCCTAAATATAATGAGTATATATATATTATCTCCTTTGCCTCCTCCATTAAGGAGATCTGGCGAGAGAGAAACTACAGGAGATTTCAGAACAAAACACGTACAAGGAAGGAGGTACTCAACTCTCTGATTGGTGGAATCAGAGAGAAAATCCTCTGTTCCATCATGTTAGAAGCAATTTACCCTAATCTAGCCTTTGCCTGGAGAATCAACTGCTAATATAGAGTTGGGAAAATGTAAAGAAAAAAGGATGATCGTACCTATACATCTTCAGACTCATCTGGGCAGATTTGTGCCAGATGAAAGTAGCTGATTCCATTGCGTTCTGTCTGGAAGTGCCATCGAACGCCCGTAGAGGAATACCAGAAGATTCCTCAGTGGAGAGAGGCAATACTATCAGTTTTTGCTCTTTTAAGAAAAGTTAGCTTTTTTTTTTTAAAGAAGACATACAAATCTAAACGCAATCATGGAACTGAAGCAAGTTCTTACGTCAAAAGGTTGATCTTCTATGTCTTTGTGGTCCCCTGATCGTGTGCAAACATAGGTACCAAAACAAAGGCAGCTTGACTGAAGAAGAACACCCATACTGGCCAAATCCATCCACGCAACAAGATAAAGTCATTCGGAACCCTATCAGAGACGCCATTGATCAAGAACTAGAGGAAGAAACAAACACAAGGCAAAAAAATTTTACCTTGATAGCTATCGGCAGAGGAGAGAGTGGAAGAGAGCCTCGAGAAATCTACCCTAATTCGAAAGCTTCTGGAGCAGCATTCAGATGGGGAAAAATGTTTTACCCTCAGGAACATTTCTATGTCGTTTTTGTTGGGTCTCTAACGAAGTTGTTTAATTATGTCGTTTTAATGCTGTTTCTACGTGGCGTCGCTTAGTTTAGTATAGGGGATGAGCTTGCTCTCTCTTAGCTTTAACTAACGAAAGCCAAACACTTATTTGTATTTCTTTTATTATTTTAATACAAATTTAACTTTAAAAAAAAAACTTCTTGCTGATATGATATGAGATCTAAAACATAAAATGTATAAACAAACATTGGATATAAAGAGAACATGCTAGAATGTGTATAAACAAGCCTAACACACATCATAAGATTATAGTATACATTACAGTTTAAACAATAAGTACAATTTATTGATAGAAAATATTAAAATTAAAAAATGAACGAATTTTTAACTAAACATCGTTAATATTATCAAATAAAAATTATTTAGTCCTTATTTCTCTCTCAATTTTTGTATTTTTAATCACAACTTTAGCTTGTTTCTATATAATATTAATCATTACATACTTGCACACAAAGCAAATTGGTTTTGCAGTTAAATCGTTGTCCTCGATCACACTCCAATTCTAGTGCATTTTAGAAGAGGAATTTTATCTATTATTTTAGAACCTTCATTTGTTGCAAAAGCACCATCACGACAAACAATTACATTATTAGTATCAACATCCACATCAACGACAGAAACACGGGGATTAACTTCAAAATCTGTAAAAAGACCGCGCTCGAGACCCACTGCACGGTCTTCCTTATTGAGTCGACGACCATCTGTTATCACCACTGTTATTACCAACATTAACAACATTGGTACAACCATATTTCCCAAAGTCGAACTCCCCATTTCTGATGCAAAAAATTTGAATACTTCACAAAAGAAGTTGTGAAGAAAAGAATGTGATAGTGAATGATAAGTGCGAGAAAACCAATGAAGTTAGCCGCAAATGATGTTAATTCAACTGGATTTATAATGGCTTGTTCAGCTAAAATTAAGGTAGAAAATTAAAGAATTATGTTTACATCAAATCAAAAGACAATAAACAAAAGAGATTGCAATCAGGGGAGAATCACAATTATCATTTGAAAGCAAGATTAAATTTTGTTATATCTCTTATGGTTACATATTTATGGCACTTGCGGAAAGCAAGATTAAGACTTGTTCTTTCTAAGCAAGTCATGTGGCACTAAAATATCATTTCCCCAGAAGAATTTTTCATAAAGAAATATTCGGCTGGCGATCGGGTCTTGTTAATTAAGAATGTGCATGTTATTTTATTATTAGCGGAATGCGTGAGCATTGCATTAAGTAGGAGCTTTGGTATTAAAAGCTCCGAAGAAACATTATCAGTAACTACACAGCACAATTTATAAGAATGACAATAAGTTCATTCTAGTTTGATTCCTTTTTTCATGCTTCATAGTCGGTTTAAAATCTTATTAGCAAATAGGGATGTCAACGGGTCGGGCTAGGCCCGGGCCGTCGATGACCTAGCTTGGCCTGTCGAAATAATTTGTCGGGCGGGCTAGCCCACGGCCCATGTGGGCCCTTGCCCCGGCCACGGGCCGCCCGCCGGACCTTTATTAGCCTGGGCTTTTAATATATTTTTAAAATATTTTTAAGACAATTTAAAAAAATGTTAATTGTATTTTTTAAAATTCATAAATTATAAACTTTTTATTTTATTTTTCATATTTACAAAATATATACATTATGCATATATGTATTTATACTTTTTAAACTTTTTATTTTATTTTTCACATTTACATAATGCATATATGTATTTATATTAATCTTAAAATAAATAAATTACTTTATTAATCCTAATGTATCAATTCCAAAATAATATATAAGTAATTCAGTTATAAAAATAAATAATTACAGTATATTACATTGA
>JANQBM010008919.1:0-12574 GCA_025594535.1 Erythroxylum domingense | reverse complement strand
CTGACCTATTTGAACCTCTAGATTGTGAATAGAAGAGGCATGATCTTCTGTTACTTGCTTAAACTTCTCTTCTAATCTCTTATGGTTCTCTTCCATATCCGTGAGCTTATCTAGGATCTTGTCCAACTTAGAATCCCATGAACTGGATTCATCATATTAAAATTCAAATAGGTCTTGATGTCCCATATGAGTACTTACATTATTTGACCAATAGAAATCTAGGTGGTTCTGCCACCCTAAATTGTACGCGTTTCTATAAGGATGATGATTTCCCCATCCAAATTGGGGCTCATGGAACTCCACAAACATCCCTTGCTTCCTATAGTATACATCCTCCATGATCATTCTTTTTGTCTCTTCTTAGCATTCAACTCTTCAAATGTCGCATTCTCACTCGAAAAAGTCTTGATGTGTCTTTACCTTTTGCCCAATTTTTTCTCTTTTCTTCTTTTTTTTAAATTCGAAAACAAAAGATAGTGGTGGAGCCTTAGACTAAAGAACTAAGTTGCCTTCCCCAGCAACGGTGCAAAAAACTTGTTCGCTCAAGGTTACATGCTCTAAGTTTCAATATTTTTAACCTTGGTAATTACCACAAGCGCACGGGTCATTCGCGTAGTACCTAAAGTGTCAATCCCATGAGGAAGGGAATTAGTCCTAAGTCTAATGGAAGTTGAGTCACAAACCTAACAACTACTATAGAAAAGTAAATCAATTGATAATCGGATATGAGAATCGAAAGTGCTAAAATTAACAGAAAAGCAATCACACAATCAAATCCAAAATCAACCTAGAAATTACCAAGTGAGAGAAAGGGGATTTTAATTCGAAATTAAAGAAACTCAACCAATTATGCAATTATTGACTCAACGGACCTAAACGGTCCTAGGGTGAATTACTCCCTCTCGAGTTATAATTCTTAACCCTAATTGATAAACCCTAATTTAATTTATGGGAATTTCGATCCCTCGATTCGTAATCAAGCCAAAAACTAAATTAGATTTAAAATTATCTACTAACCTACTGGGAACCTATGCTCGATCTCTCATTACACGATTCTACCGGTTTGATTTAATCCTTTACCTATCAATTCATCCAACTCTCGTTAGCCCAAATTGATTATTTTCACTTAGCTCACCCTCTCAGTCTATCGCCAAGATATTAAGAACAGGACTTAAATCACAATCCAATCAATAAAAACACAATCGAATAAAATTCATTAATCTCAAGAATCAAATGCAAAGGTGAGTTTAGACATCAACTCAACATTCAACCAAATAAATCTCAACACCTATTTCAATTCTATACATAATAAAATTGAAATAACGGAAATACTATAGAGAACGAAATTCGGGACAGCGACAGTGGGAAACCTCCTGTTTTGGGAATTAGTTTGCGTCAAGCTCTTTACCGTGTCTCTCTTCCTTTGTCTCCTTTCTCAATCTCTCAGTGTCACCTTAGGTTTTCTCTTGGAATCAACATAATGGAAACTTTTTCGTTAAACTCTTGGCTCTCTCCTCCCAGACTCTGTTGGCTGTCACATCATATTTTATTTGTATCTTCGAGGCTCTAGGTCAAAGTTGGGGTCGAAATGGTCCAAAAATTCGTCTAAAACTTGAGTTTTTCTATCAGCCCGATGCAGTGTACGATCATGGCCCTGCCTGCCATGATTGTGGCCTGAATTGATGCTCTCTATCGCGATCGTGGCCTGTGCTTTTTGGCCCAAAAACTCTTTAACTCTTCCCGTTCTTCCCTATTTACTCGGCAACACTAGCACACACATCAAGGTACCTCAAAAATATACAATTAAGCTTAAAGATTCAAATTAACCCATAAAAACACTTACACACAAAAACTAACCTAATTGAACCCTAAATGCATACTCAACACTCAATTTAACACAAAATACATAACATATTAAACCTTAAAACATCATACAAAACACTACTATCATCTATCATTCTGAAATTTCTACATATCATTGGTGTCAACATTTTATCCCTCGAATAGCGTTTGGTGACGACCATAAAAATCATAATATTTTTACAATATTTAAAATAATCCTATCAACTGCGCTAACACAGGCAATTTTTTATATTAAAAACATATGTTAAACTATATCAATGACTAATGTGAAATGTTTAAAAATTTAATCTTTATTTTATTTTTGTGTCCCCTCTCACTTTCATATTCGAAAATCTAGGAAAGGTGCTTGCCTTCACCAATCTCTACATTATCAAAGCCTCCACAATGACCTCCACCGTATCCACCATAAGAACCACTAGAGTTATATTAATAAGAAGGCCTCACATTTCTGTCTTCGATGATTTCTTGACATATAGGTGCTTTAGCATTGTTGAGTACATTTTTATCATTGGAATCAAAATCATATTTACCATAACTATAAGTCTACAACTATAATCACGTCCACCTCAATGGCTAGTACTACTCATTGCCTCTCACCTAGGTAGAAGCTTAGCCTGGGAGCTAGAAACTAAAGATTGAGATTTAGTCATCGATTTCGACTTGTTGTAAAAATTGACCGGATCAGAGCAGTTTGTAGCTAAATAGGACTGATGGAATAGTAATGAACAGACATATTTTACGTGAAAAAATCCCTAAATTAGGGTAAAAACCACGGGTAAGAAAAAAAATCATTGTAAAATTTATGAGTACAACCTCTTTCTATTATACAAAGAGAACACTAACTCTCTCACCAAATAGGAAAACATTCTCTAATCTTTTGTGGGGATTTAATAGAAGAAGAGATTTCTAGGATATTAGAAAACTGATATGGGAAGGTAGCTAGCCTGCTTTTTTATTCTTCCTACTATTCCTGACTTTGTGCAATCAGCTGCCCTCTTTCTTGACTTTGGTGCAATTAGTAGCAATAATCTCCCACTTGAAGATTTGATTGAGAGTCAACAAGATGTTCACACTATTCTTTTTACCTTGTTGCTAAATGTTGCTTACGTCTTCGTCAAGCCGCATAAGGATTGACGCCACATAAACTTATCAGTATTGATTGCTTTTGTCATAAAATATGTCAGGTTATCCATGGTATGAATTTTTTGAATATCCACTGTTCCTTCTTCCACTTTCTCATAAACGAAGTGGCATTGAACTCGAATGTGTTTTGTCTTTGAATGAAATGTTGGATTCTTTGTAACATGCAAAGCACTTTGGTTATCACAAAATAGAGTAATATTCTCCTTTTTATACCCAAATTCTTCCAACAACATCTTCAATCACACTGCTTCTTTACTAACTTGTGTAGTTGCTACAAATTCTATTTCTATTGTTGACATAGCCACAACTGACTGTAGTTTTGAAAACCAGTTCACAGCTCCTCTAGCTAGTGTACACATATCCTATAGTGGATTTACTTTTATCAAGATCACCTGCATAATCATCATCAACATATCCTTTGACAGTAAAATCTGATCCTCCACAACATAAAGCAACATCTGAGGTTCTTTTGATATATCTAAGAATCTTCTTAACAGTATTCCAATGCTATCGACCAAAATTCGCCACGTATTGACTAACTACTCCCACTACTTGTGCAATGTTTGTTCTTGTAAAAATCATAGTGAACATTAAGCTTCCCACTGTTGATGCATACGGTATTCGAGAAATCTCCATCCTCTCTTCTTTATTGCTAGGACTCATACTTGAGGATAACTTGAAATTAACAAGAAGAGGGGTATAAATTGACTTATAATCTTGCATGTTGATTCGTCACAAGATCTTCTTCAAATAATTCTTTTGAGAAAGCCAAATCTTCCTATTATTTCTGTCTTGGTGAATTTGCATCCCTAGAATCTTATTTGATAGTCTCGAGTCCTTCATTTCATATTCCCTAGCCAATTATGCCTGTAATCCTTTGATACGATCATTGTTAGGGCCTACTACCAACATGTCGTCTACATACAACAGCAAAACTATAAAATCATCTTTTTCAATCCTTTTGAAATATGCATAAGGGTCTACATCCAGTCTGTTGTATCCAAGGTTCATGATGAAGGAATCAAATCTTTTATACCAACACCTCGACGCCTGCTTTAAATCATATAGAGATTTGTTCAACCTACAAACCAAGTTCTCTTTCCCTTTTTCTTCAAAACCTTCTAGTTGAAGCATATAAATTTTTTCTTCAAGATCTCCATAAAGAAATGTAGTTTTCACATTTAACTGCTCAAAATGTAAGTTAAATGTAGCACACATCGCCAGGACTACTCGAATTGTAGTGAGTCGAACCATAGGAGAAAATATTTCATTGAAGTCAATTCCTTCCTTCTGAGCATACCCTTTTACCACCAATCTAGCACGATATCGCTCCATTTGATCATCACCACTCCACTTGATCTTTTAAACCCATTTATTATCAATAGGCTTTCTTCTTTTTGGTAGTGATACTAGCTCCCATGTCTTATTATTATGTAGAGCTTCAATTTCTTCCTGCATTGTTACCATCCACTGAGATGCATCTGAACTATTCATTACTTCTTGAAGAGTTAATGGCTCTCCGTACTCAGTTAAAAGACAGTATGCAATATTGCTCTCCCTATTATAATCTGAGTGCCAGCTAAGTGCTCTTCTTATGTGAGTTGATCTTCGAGTATCTGAAACATTAGATTTGACTTGTTCTTGCTCCTCATGCTCTGGTACAGCTTCAGAAGAATCATTTTGATCAAATTCCCTTTCCACCTGTACTGTTGTAGTCTCTGAATTCTTTTTTGAAATGCTAACATCTTTTGTTTGCTCTTGATCATTATCTTCTAAGAAAATAACATCTCTGCTGATAGCAATCTTGTGGGTAGTGGGATCCTACAGACGATACGCCTTTACTCCTTCAACATATCCCAAGAAAACACATCTTCTAGATTTTGGATCCAGCTTTGTAGTTTCTTGGGCATTGAACATCACATAGGCAGAACTTCCAAATATATGGAGGTTAGAATAATCCACTAGTTTACCAATCCACATCTCTATCAGTTTCTTCAACTCAATTGCATTTGATGGAGCTTGATTCACCACATAACAGGTGGTATTCACTACTTCTACCTAGAATTTTTTTATCTAAGCTTGCAGTTCTCAACATTGATCTTGTTCTTTACAACATAGTTCTATTCATCTACTCTACTACTCCATTTTTGTTAGGGAGTGTATACCATCATAAACTGCCTTTTGATGCCTTCTTTTTTGCAGAATTCATCAAATTCTTTACTAGTATATTTGCCTCCATTATTTGAGTGCAAACATTTGATCTTCTTACCATATTCGAGTTCCACACGCGCTTTGTAAAATTTGAAAGTTGGAAACATGTATGCCTTCCTCTTGATAGGAAACACCCAACATCTCCTCGAATAATCATTAATGAATAATACAATGAAATTTGCTCCTCCTAGGGACGTAACTGGTGCTTGCCATACCTTAGAGTGAATCAATTATAGAATTTTTTTAATTATGAGCTTTGATGTATTAAACTTCAATCGATGTTGCTTACTCACAATACAATGCTCACAAAAGGGTAGTGATACCTTTATGAGACTTGGAAGTAGATTATTCTCTACAAGTATCTTCATTCTTTATTCTGACATATGTCCAAGCTTTTTATGTCACATCATTATAGATTTGTCATCTAGACTAGTCACTGCAACGGATGCCTTTTCTTCTTATAAAGTTACTCCCTTCAGCATGTACAGATTTGCAATAATCTTCTCTGCTTTCATAAATACCAGTGCTCCTTTAATCACTTTTATGATCTTGTTTTGAATCTCAAATCTAAAACTAAGATCATCCAATTGTCCTACAGATAACAAATTCTTCTACAGGCCCTCCATATGTCACACTTTTTCAATAGTTTGTGTTGTCCCATCATACATCTTTAACTTGATGGTGCTAGTATCAATGATCTTCAAAGCTTGATCATTACAGTTGTACACAGATCTCCTAGAGATAGATTCATACTGATGGAACCATTCTCTTCAAGATGTCATATGAAAAGTAGCTGCTGAATCAAACAGCCAAACATCAGTAAATCTTTTCTTTCCTCCAATAGTCGTTGTTGCTTCACAAACCATTGCGCTTACATCATCTTAAGTGCTTAAAACATTTCCTTGAGGAAAAGAATCTTTCTTGTTTAGATTCCAACAATCCTTCTTCAGGTGCCCTTTCTTGTTACAATTGTAGCACTTAAAATTCTTCTTACTCTTCAATTTTGATCTACCATGACTATGAATCCCACTTAGGCCATGTTCTATTTATCTTCCTCTCGTAACCACTAAGGCCTCTGCTTATTGCAAATTTGCCAGCCTATCTTCCTTACTTTTTCATCGATTCTCTTCTTTTAGAATAGCAACTGCAATATTGTCGAAGACTAGAGTCTCTGTGTTGTTTGTTAAATTGATAACGAGTTGATTATACGAATCTAGTAGACTTTAGAGTAGAAGTTCCGCAAGTTCACTTATCTTTATTGTGTGCCCCAATGATGTGAGTTAGGAAAATAGAGTATTTAAATTATTTAAGTGCTTCGTCACCGAACTAGATTCCGCCATGCGTAAAGTGTATAGTTTCCTCTTCAGAAAATTTTTTTTGTAGAGTGATTTAGCCTCGTGCAACTTTGTGAGATGATCATAAATCTCTTTTGTCGTCTGCTTCTCCTCTATGCTTAACAACACCCCATCTACTAGTGCCAGATGAAGATTTGCAGTAGCATTCCTGTCCATCTCATTCCATTTATTATCATTTGTGAATGTTGTCGCCCTTTTGCTGATGGTTACTAAACAATTATCTTTTCTCAAGATAGCCTTCATCTTCAACTTCCACAATGAGAAATTACTCTCATTAAACTTTTCAATCTCAAATCATTACAAGAAAAATGTCATTTTACGATGGAAATTACCGACAGAAATTAGTAACTCAACTTAGTGATAGACTTTACTGACAGACAAAGGCATCGTAGAAACGACCGTAGTTAATAATTCCTGACAAAAAAAGAATGTTTGTTGGTAAAGTTACTGACAGACAACTAATGTACCGTTGGTAAATATATCGACGGTTTCTTGTGCAGTCGATCGTCAGTAAATTTATCGACGAACAATATTATCCCGTTGGAAGCTTTACTGATATTTTGTTCTTTTTAGTCGATAAGTTTGTTAAAACATTACCTATAGTTCCATTTTGTTCCCTCAGTGAGTGTACTGACGGTTATTTTCCATTGGTAATTTGGAGACAAAATAAATTATTTCATCTGTGCTTATCGATGATTAGTCGTCTTCCGTTGGTAAATGGTATTGATTTATCAACAGAATCATAATTTTTCGTCGATAAATTAACCAAAAAAATTTAAAAAATATACCATCAATAAATTTTATTTGATAATGTTATAGTTAATGCATAATTTAAACAATTATGAATTTAATAGTATACATTTAATTTGTTTAAACAAAAATTTGATTGATGATATAAAGTTAAAAATATCTTAATTGATAATAAAAATATTAAATTGTACATAATAAGTATTTGTAATTCAAATGAAATAACCAACAGTACACTGTTGATTTGGTGACAGCGGATGCTCTGATTGGTGCGATGAGGTGCTACCCCTACCTTTTAACTCATCCACCTTATTACAGAGTTGACCTATATACTCCATCAATGTCTGCACTGTGCTCCGAAGCTCTTGGACTTCATTGATTGTGGACCGTCAACTAGATGTTGTACTGGACGTGAAGGATTGCGAATAACATGTATTCACAAATGAACCTAAGCTGAATATCCTTCCATGACAGTCCCTACCACCCACTGCATGAAGATAGGCTTAAGTCTCATCAACATCTTTAGACTGCTGAGACTGTTGTTGAATGCTTTCTTGTATTTGTTCCTATTAAAAGGCAATATTTATATTAGTAAGTGATAATTATTAAACATTAATATTAAACCATAAATTTCACATACATTTGTTTCTCTACAACAATTGTTGACGAATGTCACACCGTCATGCTTCTAAAGAGTTGACGGGGTATAGGCCTCATGCCCATAGACTTTTCCTGCATAAAAATAAAATGTTATAAGTGAATTAGAATTTATAAAAATTTTGGTAAAGTTTCCTCTATTTTTATGATATTTAGCCCCTATTGAACAAAAATAATAAGTCAATAACACAACTATATATGGCACCAGACATTTATAACATTATCATTCTCCATAATACACATATTTTCATTCCAAAATTTCCACATCAAATTCAATTGAAATACAGTAAAGTAAAGAAATCAGAATATAAATGTAAAGTGTAGATACTTACAAGTCTCTCAGCATGCTCATGGTAGGTAATAAATCCTCCCGTATGTATGGGAAGACTCTCTCCCCTAGGTCCTCCATGTCTATTGGTAGAATTACGCTCTGAAATGGACATTGCCTTAGGTGATGTCCAATACTGCTGCCAACGTCTCTATATTTGTTTAGAAATATAAGGCGATCGTACACTAGCCTTGTGTATCATAGTAACAAAGTCCTGATAACATATACGTGCTGTCTTTCCCATACTTTATAAATGATCGCCTCAAATCCAAAATCCTAAAAAGGTTCTTTCTGAAACAAAAGGAAAAACATTCTATAAATACTTAAAGTGTAATAATATTTATCTAATTAATGTATAAAAATTAATTTAAAAAGAGAATAATTTTTTTAGTACCTTAAACTCCTGATAGTAAAATTCCTTTGTGGCCTTAGAGATATTCTTTTATACATAACTCTCAAGATCAATCTTCTCCTTGAATTTAGATGTCATGTTTCTTGAGCATGGGTCCAGATGGCATCAACCCAATATAAAACAAAAAATTTTATACCATTTTTAAAATTAAAACCTATAACTTAATTATAAACATATAGTGTTTCATGTATTTTCACTTACATATTATTAACAATTGTAATGTAAGTTCTTCCATCAAGTCCCTTAGCTTCAGACTGGTGGCCGCCTCCTTCATCATCATTGTTTACCCCTTATATCTCTGTCAGTATAGGGGTAGTGAATGATGTAGGGGTGGTGGATGGTGTAGCAGTAAGTATGGAAGGTGATGTCTCATCTGCAAGTATAGTAGTTGGAGGGGAAGGAGGTGATTCAGTTCCAGCTGCTACATCTTAAGATGCTTCACCTGTACCTTAAGTATCTCCGAATTGTGGTCTAAATCTTGATCGCATCATATCCTGTCTTCTCTTTAGTGGCATATTTCAACCTGAAATTAATATTTGATTGAATTTCTAGAAATATTACAATTTGAATTCAATATTTTATACATTATATTAAAAAGGAAATAATTGATTTGTTTAAGATAATATTCAATTAAAAACACAAATTAATGGCTATCATCACTTAATTGTGAATCAAAATCATCTTCTTTTTTTAAACAATTTGAATCAAACTTAGGCTCTTTTTCAGATCTCTGGCTCTCCTTATCCTCTCCAGATAAAATTTCAATATATGCATTACATGGATCGTTCAAAGGTTCATTATTCTCTTATACGAAAGATGCATTTATTTCATAAGCATCTTCCTAAAATGCTCCACTTTCAATTATATGTTCTCCTTTTCCATATGATTCAAAAATACCTCTAGGTTTAACTTTGCACAAGGCCAACTAATCTAACTTATCTTTTCGTAAGTTGGGAAAAGGGACATAATACACCTGGATCGCTTGCATTGCCAACACGAAAGGTTCAAATTGTCAAAATCTTCTTCGCATGTTAATTTCAACTATATTATATCAGCTATGCATTTTTGTACCAACATTTGGAGTTGGATCAAACTAGTCACACTTAAATATCACACTTCACTTTATTGGCAATACAGAGTACTCAATTTCAAGTACTTAATAATTTTACCATAGTAATCCGTCAATTCTCCCTGTATGCAAACCCACCACTATTTGTTGTTTCCATACTATGACTATGATATTCTGTATGATATTTGTATCCATTAACGAAATATTTTGGATATGATTTAACAGTTCGTAAAGGTCCCTTCACAAGATCACATATGAACTTGTTCTTTATTGTGTAACATCCCGTTTCCATATAACGGATTGAACCATAGAAACAGGTACGTGTGAGATCAATCGAGAAATTAGGAAAAACACATCTCATGCTCATGCATTTGTGAACAGTGATTTTTTTTGCACATGAAAAATGTCTGTATATGCATTCATGACATTTTCCGGTATTTTGCGAATGAATTTGATTTATGAAAAAAATATGAATTGTGTATAAAAATTTTATTGGAGAGGGTTATAGTAGTTTTCTAATTTTTAGAGAATTTTAGAAATTTTCTGGGAATTTTTCGGGGTCATTTCCGAATACAGTAGTTTTTGGAAGACAAATAAATTTTTGGGTGGATCAAATTTAAAGTTATAGAATATATTAAGAATGATTTGCAAGGTAAGTTTGCTAACACCGATGAGAAGTGAAATAAATGACTTGTCTTTGAAAATACCACCTTTGCCAAGGTGTAATGAGTTGGAGATATAGGAGTAAATAAGGGAAACTAAGTTCGACATAAAGTGATTCATATAAAACTATGATGGTCATAGGACTATGGAGGTGTGTGTGAATACTAACCATATCACACTGGTTAGTATTTTTATGATCCGATATATGTGTTGTGAAGACTGGAAGTGAAAAAAAAATTAAGTAATTTGAATGTGATCTTATGTAGTTAGGTGAATTATGATGTTTTAGATGGATTGGAATTAATGGAAAATTGAGTATGTGTGTGCTGTGATTTTATGGCCTAATGGTTAAGGATAATTTTTAAGATGGTTTCTAATGAATTTATGAAGTGAATTGTGTGTTGGTTGTGTTAGAAATGGTATGGAAGATGTAGAATGTGAGTTAGAATCAAAATTTGGAAATTGTGTTTGTATGCGTTTTCTGTGTTTCTGCCATAACTTTTTACTTGGTTGTGAAATTGAGGTGATTTTTAGCTTAAATGAAACTAGAAGAGTGTAGCTACAATTCTTGTGAAGGACGTAAAGTCTAATTCTGGCCTTAAGAGTTTCTACTTTGATCAAGAATGAGAGAATATGTGTAGGTATGAATAGTGTAATTTAATGACACTAAAGTTAGATTTTGTGATCAGAAACTTTAGAAATTAATCTGGGTTGATTTAGGCAGAATTTGCTAAAGTGATCTTCATGAAAGTTATAGATCTTCTTGTTAGCTTTCTATCTCCATAAAGTATGAAGTTTTTTGATATAAGGATTGAAAGTTATGACTTTTTGAATTTCGGATGTAATTGAAGGATTAAGGTGCTTTGTTATGTGAAAATGCCTAAAGGTATAAGATTTTGTGCATATTGTGTTCTGAGGCCAATTCTGGATTGTTATGATCCGAACTGGAGTAAGTTTCCTTAATGAAAGTTGTAAACGAATTTTATAGCTTTTCAATGATATATAATATGCTATTTTTGGGTTTAAGAAGTGAGAGATATGAATTTATGAAGATTGGATATGGTTTAGGTGCTAATGGAACAGGGCAGAAACTTTGATTGTGAATTTGACCTAGTTAGAGGTAGAATTTGCTTCTAAGTTCTTCATGAGAAGTGTAGAGCATGTTCTGATCTTTCCATTTCTATAAAGCATGGAATTTTGGAGTAACATAATAGAAAGTTATAATGTTTAACAGTTGTGTTATTGTTTTGGGGTATGATTGATAGGACAGACCTCTTTGCAGTGAAGTTTGACCCCTATAAAGGTGGAATTGGGTTTTGAGCCCTTCATAAAAATTGTAGGTATTTGTGTTAGCTTTCCATTGATATCAAATTTGTGAATTTGGGAGGTTTGTGTGAGGAGTTATGTTCTTTGAAATAATAGGTGTTTCGGATGAGGAAGGTAGTGGAACAAAAGAGGAAGTTGAGATCGTTCAGCGGAATGATCGCAACAAAACGACAACGTTGCGATCGTTCCGCGGAACGATCGCAACGAAGCAGCGCAGTCTCGATCGCGACGGCATCGTGATCGTGACGAATGCAGTTTCATCGCGCTCCTCGCTACCGCGAGCTCTCGCGCCCGGGAATACGCCCACCTCGTGACCGCAAGGCAGTCGCGATGATGAATGATCCGTGGCATTTTTGTAATTTTTGTGACATTCCGACCCTTTGCCACATTTTTGCTGCTAACTTTTGCGTCTGACCTCCGATTGACCCCATTTTTGAAGCGTTGGACTCCTAAAACAGTACTCTACCTCTTCGTATCAATTTGTGAATTTTTTATGGTTTTTGGGAAGTGTTAGATTAAATCAAAGTTAGTGCACCGATTAAAGAAATATTTTCGAATTAAATTTATGATTGACATCGGGATTGTCATGAACATGCATCGTACATATTTTGCATAAATAAATGCTTACAATTATGCAAAAGTATTAATGTGTGTGCAACAAATTGCACTAATGGATTGTGCAGGTTAAAAAAAATCCGCGGTCAGGCGACAGTCAGGCTTTCTAGAAAAAGAAAGCAAATGCTAATCTGGAGCATACTGTGAGTAGACCTAGATGGTCTCATTTCATTGTTTGTTTGTTT
>JANQBM010008883.1:0-12578 GCA_025594535.1 Erythroxylum domingense | reverse complement strand
GCATGATTAAAACATTGGAAGTGCTACTTGTATGTGAATGAGATTGACTACATGGTTCTCAACTTGAATGTTCATGCTGGACCTAGTTTGATGATTATTATGTACAAGAACATGAATGCAAATGTAATTGATCAAATGTGATGTTTGAAATTGAGGAATACATTTCATTTCAATGCATGAAATATAAAGGCAGTTGTGACTGATATCACCAGTGAAGAAGAGCTTAAAGCTTAGACATTCGTGATTAGATCCTAAGGCTCAATGTGTACAAAGAGCCTTGTATCCCCAACGGATAAAGGATAGTATGAAAGAACCCATTATCTATAACGGATACGAGATAATGAAAAAGACACACAGTCATAACAATGAAAGAAACGAAATCGAGTCTCATAATATAGCATATCCATATGATCTTAATAAATTGAATTATTACATTGTTTTGAGAACTTTATGTATGACATATGTGATCATTTGTCAATGTGTGTGTCCTATAAAATTGTACTGAAATGATGAAATGCTTGAATTTTGTTTTTTTTACATATGACAAATGTGATTAAGTGTTATGTGATATTACTTGATAAAAATCAAATTGGTGTGGATTATGTGGTAACATGATTATTAATTGTTATGTGGTTTGACAAGAGTGAACCATCAAGGATGGTTACTCTACTGAGTTCGCAAAACTCACCAAAATTGCAATGTTGACAATTTTAGGTTCGAGATAGAGTGACGACTTAGTTGCTAAGACTGCATTTTGGTACAAGTTATGGCTCAAAGGTCAGTCAGCTGGGGACAGAAGATTAGTTTTTAGTTTTTGGTTTATTTCTTAATTTATGTAGCATACTTTGTAAACTGAACTGTGAGCTTTAATAGGCTGACAATGTATCCATATGAAATACTACATTGTAAATTATGGTTTATGATATGAAATGAGGAAAATTTTATACTATAGATAATGTGTTATATTTGATTTTACTTATGATGCCATGTAATAAAGTGAAAGTGAGATAATTAACACGCCATTTCTGTCAAGCATATGCACGTGTATCCATAGGGTGCACATGCATGTGTCGGGCAGGATTGGGGGCTTAGAGTTGGTGGTATTAGATAATAGTTGGCATCTATAGGGATATGTAGAAATGTTAGGTATAACATGTTGTGAAAATTTCGGATGGTAATTGAAATTATTGTGTATTATAGGTTATCCGATGTAGGCGATCAAATGGAACACTCAGCTGACCTAGGATCAGAAAGAGCCAGTAGAGAGTCATCTGCGTCTTGACCTAAGGAAATGCCTCCAAGAATGCTTGGGAGAAGAGAAAGGAGGTACGACAAACTGCGAAAGCAGGGGGCTATGGACTTCTACGAAAGTGTAGACCCTGTAAAGACTGAGAGATGGCTAGAGAGGATAGAGAGAGTCTTTGATTAGATGGATTGTGAGTCTGACAAGAGGTTCAACTATGCAGTATCTTTATTGCTAGGACCAACCTACTAATGATGGAAAATTGTTCTAGGCAATACCATCAGGTCTTGTAGATTGAGATGGGAGGATTTTCTGAGAAGCTTTAAAGAGAATTATATGCCTAAGATCTACCTGGAATAAAAGATGAAAGAATTTCTATATTTGAAGCAGGGTAAGATGTCTGTGGTAGAATATGAGATTCAATTCAATGAGCTAATGGGATATGCTACTTCCTTGATTTCTACTGAGGAAGACAAGTGTAGGAGATTCGGACAAGGCTAGCTACTACTGACTTGAGCAGTTTCACTGAGCTCAGAATAGCCTCGATTCGAATAGAGCAATTATTGAGGGACAGTCAGTCTGAGCAGAGATTAGAGTCTAGACAGAAGAGGCCCAATGAATTTTATGGCGGTTATAGCAGAAGGTTCAGTAAGCATCAAACCTGAGCTTTCAAACCACCGATTAGATCAAGACAGTCGGGGTTCAGACAAAGAGGTAGTTATGTTCAGTCTGGTAATAATAAGGTGCAATATCGGGTCAGTTGCCAACTTATGAACATTATGGGAAGAAGCACAGTGGTGAATGCTAGAGGGTAACAGGAGCCTGCCTTCTGTGCGGCTCACTTGATCATCAGATCAGGGATTGTTCTATGGTTTTTAGACCACAGTTTGAAACGAGAGAAAGTATAGCGACAGAAACTGTTGTTCAGCAGAGCCGAGTTGATGGGTCTAGACAGAGAGGCTGTGGTAGAGGTAAAGTGAGCTTTGGAAGTCCTTCTGTCAGGACTGAGGTGCGGAGTAACCAATCGTAGTCTCAGGCCAGAGTCTATACTATGACGAGATAAGAGGCTCAAGAGTCTCCAGAAGTCATTGAAGGTGTGTTATTGTTATTTATTTTTGAGGTTTTTACATTACTAGATCCTGGATCTACGCATTTGTTTATCGCACTGCATATGGCATATAAGCTGCATTATGATATAGAATTATTGAAATGTGGATTAGAGGTGAGTACACTGATAGATAGTACCACCGTGATAGGAGAAGTCTGCAAGAAGTGTTTGATTCGAATTGATCAGGTAGAGTTGGAAGCAGACTTGATTGTGTTACAATTAAAGGAGATAGATGTTATTCTAGGCGTGGATTAGCTCACTGCTTATAGGGTCATCATGAATTGTTATACTAAAGAGGTAATTTTAGAATCTCCTAATCAACCGAGAGCAATAATCATAGGTATTAGCCAAGCAGTGTCAGTCAGACTGATCTCATTCATGAGTGCTTTGAGGTTAATGAAAGGGGGATGTGCCCACATGATTGATACTAGAACTGAGCAAAATATACAGGACATTCCTGTGGTTAAGGAATTCTTGGATGTGTTTATCGTAGAATTACCTGGCTTACCTCCAGATCGGGAAACAGAGTTTACAATTGACTTAATTCTAGGTGCTACTCCTATATCTATTCCTCCATATAGGATGGCACCTATGGAACTAAAGGAGTTGAAGGCTCAGTTGCAAGAATTGCTTAAAAAGGGATTCATTAGACCCAGTGTTTCACCCTAGGGAGCTCCAGTCCTATTTGTGAAGAAGAAAGATGGCACTTTGAGACTGTGTATTGACTATAGGCAACTAAATCAGGTTAAAGTGAAGAACAACTAACCATTGCCTAGAATTGATGACTGATTTGATCAACTATAGGGAGCTCAGGTATTCACTAAATTGGATTTGAGGTCTGGGTATTATCAGCTAAAGATAGCAGAGGCTAATGTACCAAAGAGTGCTTTCAGAAGCAGGTATAGGCATTTCGAGTTCATAGTAATGTCGTTTAGGTTAACTAATGCCCCAGCTGCATTTATGGCATTGATGAATATAGTTTTTCAGCCCTACTTGGATCGCTTGTGATAGTATTTATCGATGACATTTTGGTGTATTCCAAAAGTAGAGAAGAGCATGCTGAACATCTGAGAATGATTTTACAGATTATGAGAGAAAAACATTTATATGCCAAATTCAGTAAATGTGAATTTTGGCAGAGTCAAGTGGTGTTTTTGGGTCACATAATAAATGGGCATGGTATTTATGTGGATCCAATAAAGATAGAGGCAGCAATGAAATGGGAGGCTCTGAAGAATGTGTCTGAAATCTTGAGTTACCTCGGATTGGCTGAATATTACTGGAGATTCGTCGAGAGGTTTTCTTTAATCTCGGCCCCTTTGACTAAACTTTTGAGAAAGAATGTAGTATTCAGATGGGACGGTGATTGTCAGAAGAGCTTTGAGGAGTTGAAACATTAGTTGACTATAATACTGGTGTTGACTATTCCATCAGGAGCTAGTGGATATGTAGTATACGGTGATGCTTCACATCAAGGATTAGGATGTGTATTGATGTAGAATGGCAAGGTGATAGCCTATGCATCAAGACTACTAAGGTCTCATGAGATGAACTATCCAGTACATGATCTAGAACTTGTTGCAGTTGTCTTTGCTCTAAAGATATAGAGACATTATTTATATGGAGAGACATTTAAGATATACACTGATCAAAAGAGTTTAAGATATTTTCTGAGTCAGAAAGAGCTAAACATGAGACAAATGAGGTGGATAAAGTTGTTAAAAGATTATGACTGCACGATTGAGTATCATTCGGGAAAAGTGAATATAGTGGCAGATGCTTTGAGTAGGAAGTCACATAGTAGTGTATCTCAGATTCAGTTATCGAGATTACCAAATTTGATTCAGTTGAGAGCTTTGAATGTGGAGTTGAATCTAAAGCATAATGAAGCGTGGATAGCTACACTAAAGTTGAGACTGATGTTACATGCTCGAATTAGAAGAGTTCAGAGTAAAGATCCTAAAATGGTGAAATTGATTGAGAAAGTTAAGATGAATCCCGATTCTGAATTTGAATTGCGAGATGATACATTGTGGTTAAAATAGAGATTATGTATGCCTAATATGGATGAATTGAGAAAGGAAATTTTAGAGGAAGATCATATGGCCGCTTATGCTATGCATACTAGCATGACCAAGATGTATAATACGTTGAAGCAACATTTCTGGTAGACAGGAATGAAGAAGCAATTACCTGACTATATAGCTAAGTGTTTAATTTGCCAGCAGATTAAAGCTGAGCATTAGGCTCCAGTTGGAAAACTACATTCATTGCCTATTTCAGAGTGGCAATGGTAACGAATCACTATAGATTTGCTTAAGACTCCGAGGCAAAATGATGCTATATGGGTTGTAGTGGACCGATTAACTAAGTCGGCCCATTTCTTACCAACGAGGGAGAATAACTCACTAGACCAGTTGGCTCAGAGGTATGTGAATGAAGTGGTTAGATTACATGGGATTCCAGTGTCCATTATATCGAACAGGGATCCTATATTCACTTTGAGATTCTGGAAGAGTTTGCAGTCAGCTATAGGTACAAAGTTGAACTTTAGTACTACATTTTATCCTCAAGCAAATGAGCAGAGTGAGAGGATAATCAAGATTACTGAGGATATGCTCAGGGCATTTGTATTGGAGTTTCAAGGAGCTTAGGATCATTATATTGCATTGATTGAATTTGCTTACAATAATCACTATCACAGTAGTATCGGAATGACACCTTATGAGGCATTGTACAATAGAGTATATCGATCGCCTCTATATTAGGGTGAAGAAGGTTTGAGAATGATAAAAGGCCCTAAGTTGATACAAGATAATGATAAAAGCGGCTCAAGATAGACAGAAGAGCTATGTAGATCAGCATCGAAGAGATATGGAATACAATATAGGAGACAAAGTGTTTCTGAGAGTGTCGCCTTGGCGAGGCGTATTAAGATTTGACAAAAAGGGCAAGATAAGTCCTAGGTATATTGGTCCTTATGAAATTCGTGAGAGAGTGGGATCATTGGCTTATCGATTAGCCTTACCTACTAAGATGTCTCAAATACATGATGTATTTCATATAAGTATGCTATAAAGATACAAATCGGATCCAACACATGTATTACCTGCTCAAGAAATTGAAATTGCTAGTAATTTGAGTTATGTTGAGAAACTAGTTCAGATAGCGGGATATTGGACAAAACAACGAAGGAATCAGGAAATTCCAATGGTGAAAGGTCTATTGAGAAATCATTTGAGTGAGGAAGCAACTTGGGAAACAAAGGAGCATATGAAAAAGCAATATCCCCAACTATTTCATCAATCAGGTAAGAATTTCGAGGATGAAATTTCTTAAGGAGGGGAGAATTGTAACATCCCAATATCCCATGTTAGGGCTAGGACCCCCAGAATAATGTATACTGAGAAATTAGAAGTTCATTTCATGCATCATATGGCATATTTAAATATGTGAATTGTGTTGATATTCATGAAATAATTGTACATGCATTCATTGACATTTTCTAGGTATAATTGATTTATAAATGTGATTAAAATGCCAATCGTGGATTATTTGTGTTGAAAATTTATTTGGTGATAATAGTTATTATATCGAAATTTTTGGTGAATTTTAAGAAATTTCCAAAATTTTGGGATATTTTAGACTAGGAAAATTTAAAATAAGAGACAAATTATAGTGCGACATGTGGCACCATATATATGTAACCAATGTATTACATGCAAGAGGACATGTAGCAAGTGGTTTTGGAAGGAAAATTTGTCAACCCTCGCTTGTTATTCAGTGTAACTTTCTCTCTCTATTGTTCTTCACCAAAACACTCTTTTCATATTCATCCACTGAAACATCTTTTTGTGCTATTGATTCCCCCTCATTGCTGGACATATTGTTGAATCAAGCAAGTGACTTTGATGATGTTTTACTATTGTACATGAACACATGCATAAGTGGGTTAGGAAGTGTAGTTTCGGTGATGTTAAGTGATGAATGAGTTAGATGAAAATTTGTGAAATAGGAAATGAGCAGAAAGTATACCAATAGCTTAGTGAAGCAGCTATAAATTGTAGAAACTAATGATTGAATGTTCAAGGTGTTCATGCTCTATTCTTTTATTTACTGTTGATATACATGAATGTATTTGGGAGTGTTTAGAAATGATTTCAAATGAGGTTAGAGCTAGAATTTTACTAAATCAAGTAAGTTTTTCGTTAATAACATTTGATGATGTTTTAATGTTTTGTACATGGGTTCATAAATGAGTGCTATGGGAAAAAACAAATTCGGTAGTGAGAATTAATAAGTACATAAACATGTAGAAAAATGCAAAAAATAAGGAAGATGCGTGAGGGATGTCAGTTTTGATGTTTATGGTTAAATCTTGAATTTTTTAATTGTTTGTGTTGAGATGAGTTGAGGTGAAAGTTTGTGAAGTTGTTAACTGCAGAAAGATGTGAAAAATAGGTTATAGATTCTATTAAGAATTTTTGAAAATAAAATTCCAGTAGAGAGACCAAATTGCAGTAGAGAGAGGAAGAAGAAGGTGATGGTTTGCGTGTATGATTTTGGTTTTTGAAGTCTACATATGAACTAGAGTATTTTTACTGAATAACTTTGAGTCTTTTGGCTATAACTTTTTCAACCAACTTCTAAATGACTTGAAACTTAAACCAATAGATTCCTAACACATTTTTTTCCCTCTCCATGAAAATTTAGAGTCATCTGGATTGTTCGGGAAATATTTGATTAATGGGTTTAGGATGAAAAAGAATAAATGTGTTGGAATATTATGAACTGGAGAATTTTCATTGAACATGTTTCGGTATTTTGATTATATCTTGATACATAGATTTCCAAATGAGTTGATTATTGATTCAGATTAAACTAGAGATATATTTATACAACTTTATTGAAGAAGTAGAATGTTAATTCTATCTCTAAAAATTTCAAAATCTGGATTGAAAGTAAGTCTTGGCTTAGGCTATAACACTATCAGTGACAGAAATCATGTCCTGTTGTTATCAAATAAACTGCATTGATGTAGGCTGGCTCAGACAAAGGTGTCTTCACAAAAGTTGTAGCTTATTCTCTTACCTTTCAATTGGTATATAGTTTGTAATTTTTGAATAATTGAATTGAGAGATATGAGTTGTGTAACTTGAATGCATGATCATGCCCTAGCCAAATGTCAAATGCACTCAAGCTACAGTATTTTGAGCATAACTTATAGAATAATAAACCAAATTGTATGATCTTGGATCCAATTGAAACTTAAGGCATAGGGGAACAATTGTCTAGAAGAAAGTGTTACATAAATACACCAGTTTCCTTGTCATAATGATCATGTAAAGTAGACCCAAAAGTTGTGCTCACACAAAAGCTGGAATGGTTAATGGGTGTATGAATTTTGACACGTTTGGAGTACAATTGACCTTTGCATTGATTTATTATAGAAGTATAAACAATATGGTAACATGAAATGGTATTTTATTGCATATAGAAGAGCAAGTAGAATGAACACTTCTAGATATTGCCGAAACTTCAAGACAATAAGCAAAAAGGGAGCAATTGTAAGTAACCTAAGATGGTCTCACCTTGACTTATTTTGTTTAATACTGAATTAAATTTGATTTTGATGGATGTGTAATAAATTCTGGACATGAAATGTCCGAGGAGTTTTTATGCATGATTAAAACATTGGAAGTGCTACTTGTATGTGAATGAGAGTGACTACATGGTTCTCAACTTGAATGTTCATGTCAGACCTAGTCTGATGATTATTATGTACAAGAACATGAATGCAAATGTAATTGATCAAATGTGATGTTTGAAATTGAGGAATGCATTTCATTTCAATGCATGAAAGATAAAGGCAGTTGTGATTGATGTCGCCGATGAAAAAGAACTTAAAGCTTAGATATTCGTGATTGGAGCCTAAGGCTCAATGTGTACAAAGAGCCCTGTATCCCTAATGGATAAAGGACAGTATGAAAGAGCCCGGTATCTATAACGGATACAGGACAGTGAAAAATGCACACAGTCACAACAATGAAAGAAATGAAATCAAGTCTCATAACATAGCACATCCATATAATCTAAATAAATTAAATGATTACAATGTTTTGAGAACTTTGTATATGACATATTTGATCATTTATCAATGTGAGTGTTCTACAAAATTGTACTGAAATGATGAAATGTTTGAATTTTATTTTTTTGACATACGACAAATGTGATCAGGTGTTATGTGATATTACTTGATAAAAATCAAATTGATGTGAATTATGTGGTAACATGATTATTAATTGTTATGTGGTTTGACAAAGTGAACCATTAAGGATGGTTACTCTATTGAGTTCACAAAACTCACCAAAATTGCAACGTTGATAATTTCAAGTTCAAGATAGAGTGACGACTTAGCTGCTAAGATTGCATTTTGGTATAAGTTATGGCTCAAAGATCAGTCAGTTGGGGACAAAATATTAGTTTTTAGTTTTTGGTTTATTTCCTTATTTATGTAGCATACTTTGTAAACTGAACTGTGAGCTTTGATAGGCTGACAATGTATCCATATGAAATGCTACATTGTAAATTATGGTTTATGATATGAAATGAGGAAATTTTTGAACTATAGATAATGTGTTATATTTAATTTTACTTACGATGCCATGTAATAAAGTGAAGGTAAGATAGTTAACTTGCCACTTCTATAGGGCATGTGTACGTGTACCCATAGGGCGCACGTGCATGTGTTGGGCAGGATTGGGGGTTACATGAGGGGTCCCAAATTAGACCAATTATCAAACTAGACATATGTCATTTTTCCATTCTCAATTGTGCAAAAGATGTCTTCCCTGATTTTATCCCTCAACTTTAGAATCTAATTGACAAAATGAGAGTATGGGTAGATTTTTGAATGCTCCATAAGCTTCTTACCTTGAGAAAATAAGAGTGGAGCCATTTCACCCAAAGTGAATTTTTATCCATAAAAATCCACCATAATCTTTTCAGGATTAATGTTTGATTTGTGATCTTGATAGGGGTTATATTCAAACCTTTTTCATCTTTAGGGAAGCAGATATCAGCCCACTTTACTTTAGCTGACCCTTTATCCCCATTTGGATGATTCCATAGAAAATTTTCGAGGATTCTTTCAATGGTCTTAATGATTCCTTGAGAAAGAAAGATGTGAGAGCTCCAATAAATATGGAGAGAATTCAATACTGATTTGATGAGTTGCCCCTTCCTTGCATAGGACAGAGACTTGTTAACACATATGTTGATCCTTTTTTTATATTTTCTCTAGAAATGAAATGCATTCTACATATGTAAGTCTTCTAGTATAGACTGGAAGTCTAAGATACAACAGAGGAGCATGTTTGAATTACATTCCAGTTGATTGAGAGATGAAAGGTCCCAGGGCAAAAGATTTCTTGGATAGGAGGAAATGGTTCTTTATTTGGTTCAACTATAGACATGAGAAATTTTTAAATTTACTAAGAACTTCCATATAACTTTGTAAGGAGTCCATCATGGCCCTGCAAAATAAAAAGATAATATGCAAAACATAAGTTAGTCAAACCAATCTTCTTGTATTTTACATGGTATCTGAATTTTGGATTCTTAAAAACTTTGTTTAATAAGAGAGTTGAGAGTCTCCATACATAAAATGAAGAGGTATGGGGACAAAAGTTCTCCTTGTCTTAGACCTCTTGTTGCCTTGAATGATGTGGTAGGAGTTCCATTAATCAAGATAGCCAAGGAGGAGGATGAAATGCATTCTTTGAGTCAACTTATAAATTTAGATGGAAATTCGTGAGCCATCAATAATGTCCATAGAAAGTCCTAACTCACATTGTCATAAGCTTTCTGAAAATCAACTTCGATTGTATAATTTGGAGAATAGTTTGACCTGGAGTAGCCTTTCATAAGCTCTTGGACAATAAGAATGTTGTCTCCTATATGTCTGCCTTGTAAGAAAGCACCTTGGTTATTGCTGATCAGTTGAGCTAGGATTTTCTTCAGTCTTGTAGCAAGTATTTTGGAGATGACATTATAGAGAAAGTTAGTGCAAGCAATAGGTATGAATTCCCCAAAATATGTGGGGTTAGAGCATTTATGAATCAAACAGATAAAGGTTTTGTTGATCTCTTTAAGGAGAATCCCCTTGGAGAAGAATTCCTTGACTATTTGTATTACAAAGGGTACTATTTTACTCCAAGATTTATGAAAATAATGCCCATTAAAGCCATTAGGTCCTGGAGCTTTAGATCCATCTATGCCAAAAATTGCAGCTTTTATTTCTGTGTTTTCTACTGATTTTGTAAGAAGATCCGATTCAGCTAGTATGCTTTGTTTGAGAGACAAGGTTTTGAGTTCTTCTACAGCAACATTAACAATGTTTAGAGTACCTAGAAGGTCTTTAAAGTAATTTATTACCTCCTCTTGAACTTCCTGTTGTGACTGTAGCATTGCACCATTGTTGGAAGTTATAGAATGGATTTTGTTGCAATTCTGCAATTCCTCCTTGCTAGAATTGAGTTGAAAAAGAATTTAGTACAGTTATCCCCCTCTTTTAGCCATTATACTCTAGCTTTTTATTGCAAAAGAGAGCTATGATTATGAGTAGCGTTCAAGAATTGTGATAGCTTTTCTTTTTCTCTTTCAAGTAGCATTGGATTTATCGGGTGAGCAAATAAGCTAGCTTGAATAACTTGAAGTTTAAGTCTGTAGGAATTTAAGGAAGTAGTTGTAGGCCTATATATAGAGCTAAGAATCTTCAATTCTTGTTTGATAACTTTCAGCTTTTGAACACAATAGAATTGTTTGGTCCTATAGCAATTATGCTCTGTTCCTTTCATACATGCCTCATAGAACCCTAGGACATTCACCAGATAATTGTTGAATCGAAAAGGATAGTGTTTGAACCCTTTTTAGAATAAGTTTTCCACTACAAGGGGAGTGTGATCCGAAAAGAGAGGCTTTTTAAAGGTAGTAACGCTGTCGAGAAAGGTCTTGAGCCACAATTCATTTACTAGGGCTCGATCTAGTTTTTTTTCTTATGTCCCAAGCTGATTGTTGTTTATTGGACCAGGTGTGGGAATGTCCCACATATTTAAGATCAGTCACCACTATCTCTTCCACCATATCTTTGAAATTAGCTGTATAGTTTTTTTAAATTACAATGTCTTTGTGCCCTTTGAGGGGGTATAATATGGAGTTAAAGTCTCCACATGTTAGTCAAGGAGTGGATGCGGTGTAACTGAAAGATTTAAGGTTATTCCATAATTCACTTCTCTAGAACTCAAAGTTACTTGCATAGATGAATGAAACATTAATCTGAATGTGCTCATTCAAGAAACATAACTTTAGATGCATAGCATGTTCATTTGAATTTAGGAGATCCACCTTGAGTTCATCCTCCCTGTAGCAAATAATTATTCTTCCAAAAGTATGATGTTGGTAGTTGGTAATCATGTTCCAATGGGAACCAAAAATGTCCAATTTGGCCAGATTTTCTATTCTAACTTTGGTTTCTAGTAATCCAATGAAGAGAGGTTTCTCTCGCAAGACAAAGTCCTTTAAAGTGATATTTGAATGGGACAATTTATTCCACGTACATTCCATGCAATAATGGACATAGTTAAAAGGTTTGGCTTGTGGAGCCTTTCTTTTTACCTCTCTTGGATCTCCTTCTCTCCAATGTGTGAAATTCATCATTTCCTACATATTCTTTAGGTGTAGTATAAACTTTAGGAGTTTCAAGGATATGAGACTGCATAGGATTGGTTTGACTCACCATTGATTCTCCTTTAGTCTTATTTATAGCTTTTAGAGTATTGGGTAGTGTAGCATGGTCATCCTTGGTTTCTGTTTGAGATATATTTGGTGTTTGTGGTAGTTCGTTCTCAATATTGCATGTTGCACTGTGCTCTTTGAATACTTGCATGTGTATTGTTTGACTGTTTTTCACTATCTCATTGTTTTGTCTCTCCATATCATCAGGTGGCATATACTCACCTATTATTGGTAACATTGCATCATTAAATATCATGGGAAGAGGATTTTTAAATGATTTCAGGTGTGTAATTGCTTCATATGAATCCGTAAGCTCCTGATATGTAACATCCCCTCACCTATTTCCATGAATAGCAGTGTATAAGTGTACAGTGACATATGCATGCATTCATATATGTACATGCATAGCAAATGAGTGAATTCTTGCACATG
>JANQBM010008850.1:0-12586 GCA_025594535.1 Erythroxylum domingense | reverse complement strand
GGTGAAAACAAACTATAAAATTTTAAAGTATTGCTAGGATAAAAGATAACTATTTTTCAACAGTCCTAGTTACCAAACTTGATTAGATTTAATTTCAAAATCATATATAAAAATGGAGTGTATAACACCGTTAATGGATTGTCTAGAGTATAACACTTTTCAAATGGAAATCATTATAGAAATTTCATCGAACATCTTACAGACATTACAAACTCATCCCAAGATTCAAATGCAAATTATATGTTTTCCCTTCTATCACTAGCATTAACACATTCCATGCTACTTTCATTCACAGACAACCTAAAACCATGCAGTAAATGAACTAGAGGAAAGGCCAAAGACACAAATGCCAAGCAGGATGCATTCAGATAAGTTTCTCATTAGGCAAAATCTAGAAACACCTTTAGAAGATTCAGTAACAGTGAAGTCAACTAAATCGATTCGACTCCGAAATTGCCTATTGGTATATTTTGAACAATTGTGAAAATATCGATACATACATGGAGTACTTATATTCCTTTTCATTCAAACAATCATATTACAATTTCCTTCGTTAACTCTGAGATCTTACGGTTTTTTTTCAATAGAGAGCATAAAGACACAATTCGCAACAAAGGGATCATTAATGTTAAAGAAAGACATAGGCAGAAGTTTGTATCATGGTTTAGAAATAGAGTAAGTTGTTATATTAATTACAAATTATGAAAATATAAGAATATGATGAGATCCTCATATTTATTTTCAATTTGTCATATAGATGATATGGTTACATAACCGTAACATGCAAGAAGTGACAACAGCATTATATAGTTTAGCATGTGGGCCTCATATCTGTGGGAAAAAATACACAGGTCACATTGTTAATAGGGTGCGATATCACATACAAGATTGAAATAGTCGAGTTAGAAGTCAAAATAGTGGGCTTGTCATTGAAGGATGTCATGATGATAAATTCATTATTTCTACGGTGTCATATCTGAAATTATAGAGTTGCACTAAATCAAGGATAAGAAGGTTGTTCTACTTAAATGCAAATGGTTTGATCTAACTGACATGAGAGTGAATGGGCATATTACTAGCATAAATGTTAGTAAGAAATGGTATGATAATGATCCTTTTGTCCTTGCAAGTCAAGTCAAACAAGTTTTCTACGTCAACGATACTGTGTTGGGTAACAATTAGAAGGTTGTCCAAAAGTTTCAACAAAGAAATGTCTTTGATTTTTGTGAAAGCGATATTGGTAAATTGAATGAGGATGTTGATAAAGTCTTCAAGATATTGGATTAGAGATTAAAAATGAAGGCATTCCAATAGAAGATGTAGATATATCATCATTCTATAGGACAGATGTCGAGCCTAATATAGTTCAACTGGATAAAGTCCAACCTCATCTTATCTTACAAACAGATGAAGACTATACTCAGGATGAATTCAATGACAATGACGATACTTTGCTCTAATATATTAGTGACGAAGAATCAAACGATAATGTACTTAATGATGATGATTTTCTTCATCTTGATCATGATGATTGAATGTAAATTTCATTGTTTGTATTGTTTCAAATGTTAATAAGATAATTGCTTTATGTTGTTGATGTTTTAGTTATGTTAATTAAGCATAGTTTTAATGTTTCAATGTTAATTTTATTTGCAATTACAATTATAAGTTATGTTCATAATTTGTTTTACGCAGGTTCATTATAATGGCACCCGGACGAAACAAAGGAAAGAGGGTGGTGAAGGCAAATGAAGTTACTCCTACAGAACACCTAGCAATTACATCTTCAAATGAGGAAAGTCAGCAACAACAACCTTTACCAATGTCGTTTGGTAGTTATGAAGAATCTTCAGGTCTGTTATTAATAACCAAACATATTTATATTTATGATCTCATTACATGGTTGGTGTGTTTTTATCATTATTTTTTTTAGGTTCCAATACTGGTCTCAGAAAACGAGGTAGAGGTAAGAAAAAAGGAGCTGAGTTGCAACGGATGAATGTTGCAATGAATACCAAGTTGTTAGTGACAATTGACCCGACGCAAGGGCGCCTAGTGGTAATAAGATCCAAGCTGCAAAATTGGCCAGGGATTAGTTGCCTTGCAGGCAGTTGAAGGAAGATAACTTGCTGCAAAATAATTTGGATAAAGTTTCGGTACTATTTAAATTAATTTCATTATATGTATTACAATTTTACTTAACTAAAATAATAACTTATCTAATACGTGTTTTCACAGATGAAGCTCAATATCGTTGATATCGACACGTCTGAGGTTTCAAGCAGTGTTCGTTCACTGTTGAAACAAAGGGTAAAAGATTATTGATATCGACTTCATAAATATTATCAGTCTTTCCCTTCTGATGAATAAGAAAGGAGACATGTTCCGGAATGGGAGACTGAAGAAAATTGGAATAAATTATGTAATTATTGGGCTTCAACGAAGGTTCAGGTTTGTTTTTTTTCTCTTCATATTTCCTTCCATTAATTATGTTTATACATCTCATAACTACTTCTCTTAATTTAGGAAAAGTGTTCTAAAGTTAAGGCCAACAAAGCCTTAATGAAGACTCCTCATAACATCGGCTCCAGATCGTTTGCCATTGTCCGACAAGAATTAGTAAGTGTAACATTTTCAATTTATTATTCTATTTTTAATACAATAAATTATAATTGGTTATAACGTTTTAAATTCATATTATAAAGTCAAACACAAGCAAGAGTGTGATAGGATCACATTGTACAAGCATACACACTATAAGGAAGGTTAAGGTTGGACGTCTGAAGAGGCATAAAGTAATTATATAAGCATAAATAAATTAATATTACAATTTTTTTCTATGTAATAATAAGTAACTATTTTTTAGTTAACTCGATTTTCTACTTTAAATTGTAGGACAAGATGTAGGAGTTGTTGCTGACGTCATTGGCTTAGGAGAATCAGTCCAATGTCGATGACATTTGCAATAATGTCCTTAGTACACGATCGGGCTATATGAAGGGTCTTGGGTATGATCCTAAGCCTGTTGGTGCCTCTTCATCACGATCAACATTGTTGACGGCGCTTCAAGAGAAGAACAAGACAATAAAGACTAAGTTAGATCGTAATATTAAAGAAGTTAACAAGCTTAAAAAATTGGTTAAACAAATACTAGGTTCTACATATGCTAGTACTCAGATGAAGACTCTTAGTTTGTAAATAATATGTAAATATTTTATTGTTAAAAATGCATTCCATTTTATATGTTTATTTTATTTCAATTTATTATTATTTAAAAAATGTCACTAATATTAATTATAAAATGAATAATTTTAATATTTCAAATTGTCTTAAAAATTGCAATAAATTAAAATAAATTTGTTTTTAACAATTATAATAATTATTAAATTCAAAATTAAAATTTGTCACTAAATAATATTAGCTACCAAAAAATTTCGTCACAAAAGGTCATTAGCTACGTATATAAGAACGTTGCTAAAAACAAATGTTGCGCTACAACAAAATATTAGTAGCTATAACGATTTTGCTACCGAAACAAAATCGTCACGAAAACCTATTAGCTACGAAAAGCTAATTCGTCACAAAAAGATTTTACCAAGTAAATTCTCTAAAAATTACAAAAAGATTTTACCAAGAAAATTCTCTAAACTGTTTCCCTACAACAAGAACTTAGTAACTAAAACTATTATGCTACTAAAATAAATTCGTCATTAAAAACAAATACCTACAAATAGGCTTTAGTAGGAAAAACTATATATGACGTTCTTTATTATCGTCGATTATACTTTTTACTGGCGAATTATTTGTGTCGAAAATACTTTTTTCACATCGTCTTCATGAAAACATCGCGGATGTTATTTTACTACCGAAATTTAGCGACAATTGGGACAGACATTTTTGTCGCAAATTAGTATTTGCGACAATTTGTTAATTCTTTCGTGACGTTCTAAATGTCATGTTTGTTGTAGTGACTTTTAAGAATTAAAATGAAATAAAAAAAATTGTTCCTAATTATGTCTAGGAGTTATGAATTAAATAAGATAGTATATGTTTTAAGTTCTTGAAGAGCTTCTAAGTTCAAATTAAAAATTTGTCATCCCTAGTCTTAGGGGAATCGAAGTCATCAAGTGTGAGTTTGAGTTCGAGTACTCCAACCGGATCAAGTTTGAGTAATTGAACTTCTATTACAATGATTCGAATAACAAAAGCAACAAGGTAAACCATTTTGCAACATATGGGAACCAGAACTCCTTCCAACCAATCTCAAACTTATTGGAACATACTTCATAGCATAGTAACTGAAGAACAGAACCAAGACAAGAAAAAAGTAGCTGAGCACACGATGTAAACCTACTGTTCGTTAGTTGGAAGAATATACACACATGAACCTCAAAAAATCCTGACGATGAATCACTTGTAGCAGTCATAGATACCATGACATATGTTGTTCAGCAGAAATGGCGTGGTTGGTGTACCCGCCGCGGACGCTGCGGTTTTTTTGGGATTTCCGGTGAATGCTAATTTCGGCTGTACTCTTGTTTTGCCTTCTGGTGCCAGTTGCAGGAGACGACCGTCGTGAGAATTAATCAGAAACTCCAAGTCCAGCCCCTCGGTGACCATCAAGCACTCGTCGAGACGGCCATTGCACTGGTAAGTGGCGTTGCTCTTGGCAAGAAAAGATGCTTCAGAACAAATACATGTGCTGATGAGTAGTGTAATAAACAGGAAAAATGGAAGAGAAGCCATGTTTTTGATGATATGATACTTCTGTTGCAGCTTTGTCCTGTCCTTTACTACTCTTTTTATATACTAGAGGGAACAATAACCTAACGCACTTCAATGGGACCTTATAATTCAATCATCAAGATTAAGTTATGAATTAACACCAAAAAAAAAAAAGTTTTGGTTTTCACATCTAATAGGACTGAAAAGGGCTATAGACATGCATTTTTCCTTCTACCTTTCACTTCATTCCCTTCAGAAAAATAAAAGTCTAAATTTTTTGAAGATTTACTTTTCTTCATTCATATATATATTTTTAATGTAAGATCTTTTTTAATGGACCTTTAATTAAATTTAAATTGTTATACCTATTTCACTTGTAAGTAAATATATCTTTTTCTTATCTTTAATATAAACTTCAGTTATTTTATTTTTTAAAACTTCTATTTGTTGTTCTCAACTAAAATGATAAATAGCTTTAAGAAAATTTTGGAAGTTTATTCATCTAAATTTAGAGATATAAGGTAAATCATAATAGAATTTTATTTATTTTATTATACTTCTCAGTATTTTTTGTAGTTCATGACTATGAGTGTAGATCCTTTGTCTCACTCTGTCTCAACTAGAATTCTGTGTAGTTCAGGACTATGAGTGTAAATACTTTGTCTTAATTATTGTGTCTCAATTTTATTTTTGCCTCAAAATGGTGTCATTTTATATTTGATTATACATAAAATATTGGGATTAAAATAAGGTTAGAATATAGTATTTCGATATAGGATTTGATGTCTACTCTAATAATTGGAAACTTTGATGTCTTTGCCTTCAGTCAAGAGTTCAGTTCAGTTCGCACGCAGTGTCCGGAGAGGTTTCTTCCAATCGAGTGCTTAGGTCTACGTCAACGCGTTCATCGATGAACATTCAATTATTCATGCAAGTTACAAGAGTAGTAGAACATAACTCTAAGGTCCTGTACACAGTCAGTGTGTTTTGTTCTTCAAAAATTGTTGAAGTGCTTAATTATTTAATGATTAAAGTAGGCAAAAGGCCTTGGCTATCCCGCTTTGACTCGACTCAAACCGACTTAAAATTAATGAATTAAGCTCAAATTATATCGGATTGATATCTTAAATTTAAATTTTAAGTCAATTTTAAATTTATGACGTGGACCTAACCTATTTCGAATTTCCATCCTTAACTTATAATGTAATTTGTAATATGTGTGTGACATTTTATAAATGAAATGAGTGTTAAATCTCATATAAAAATGAAATAAAAGTTAATTTTTATAAATTTATTAAAAAATATTAAACTTAAGATATAACAAATAATGTCATAACAAAACATGTTGAATTTAGAACAGAAGCTCAACATAGAAGGAAAAGGAAAATTTTAGATTATAGATTTGACCTTAATAAATATATTGAAAGTTCAAAAAGAGAGATATTTACGATATCTTGATATCTTATACAAAATGAGTATTATATTTTGAAAAGAACATGAAAAGTGAAATCCTTTGTAAATCAAAAATTATTAATCAACTTTTTAATTTGTAATTTTCAAATCAAAGCTTGATCTAAAGTTGATTGAAAGTATTGTCTCGGAAATTTTCAAAAAAATTAAAATAAAATTTGATCATATTTCATTTAAACAAAATCTATTTATTTATATTATTTTATTTAAATAAATATAATGACACTATTAAAATCAATAATTTATTATGAGATAAGAATTAAAAACTTATTTATTTAAAAAAATTCTTAACAAATACTAAAATTCAATAAAGACTTATCTTTCTCATAGAATGTAGCTTTTCCTTGTCCTCTCCATTTCCTCTTTTTTCAATGAAAGAGCAGAGCATGAACAATGCTTCGATGCGAAACTTACAATTCGGATAGCAGTAATTTTAACTTTATGTAAAGGAAAAGGTTGTGTATCACGTTAAGCTTTAGACCATCAATAATGGAACGAAAGATAATCATTTTGTTTATGTTCCTTTGTCGTTTGCTTGCAAGTGGACTAAAAGTAAGCCTTTTCTTTATGTCATTTTATTAACCTAATGATTCTTGCATAATTAAAAGAAAATAAATCCAAGAAGTAATCAATGTCTATTAGTTCAAGAGAGATTTAATTTCCTTTAAACAAGATTTCATATTCAAATCTTATCAATCAAACAAGCAGACTTTAGAAGAAGTTTACCCTCTTATAAATTTACTCATCTTAAATTAAATTAGTCAGAATTCAATTAAAATTTTAATTATTTTTCCTTTAAAACCTTATAGAAGCACATTAATAATAAGATTTTAACATGTAATTTAAGTCAATTTTAATTATGTCTAGTAGTTATGAATTAAATAAAATAGTATATGTATATATGTTTTGAATTTCCTTCTTTTAAGTTCTTGAAGGGCTTCTAAGTTCAAATTAAAAATTTTCCATCACCAGTCTTAGGGGAATCGAAGTCATCAAGTGTGAGTTTGAGTTCGAGTACTCCAACCGGATCAAGTTTGAGTAAATGAACTTTTATTACAATGATTTGAATAACAAAAGCAACAAGGTAAACCATTTTAAAACATATGGGAACCAGAACTCCTTCCAACTAATCTCAAACTTATTGGAACATAATTCATAGCAAAGTAACTGAAGAACAGAACCAAGAAAAGAAAAAAGTACCTAAGCACACGATGTAAACCTACTGTTCGTTAGTTGGAAGAATATACACACACGAACCTCAAAAAATCCTGACGATGAATCACTGTTAGCGGTTAAAGATACCACTACATTTGTGGTTCAGCAGACATGCTGTGGTTGACGTACCCTTCGCGCACAGTGCGGTTTGTGTAGGATCTTGGTCGAATGCTGAATGCACTATTCTTTTTATGCCGCCTGGTGCGGGTCCCCTCAAGACACGACCGTCGTGATAATTAATTAGAAACTCCAAGTCCAGCCCCGCGGTGATCATCAAGCACTCGTCGAGACGGTCATTGCACTGGTACGTGGCGTTGCTTTTTGTTAGGATATATTTTATATATTTTTTATTTAATTTTGATATTTTAAATTAGACATATAAAAAAATTAAAATTATTATATGAATTAATAAAAATGTGCATTAATTAGATGCTGAATTTTGGAATTGGAATATTGCAATTGCGAAGTCAAACTCTTTTGACTTGGTCACATGTCACAGCCGGTGTTTTAATGAATCTTCATAGTTGGTGTTTTAATAGAAGTTTATTAAAACACGTTAGAGTAAGAAACTTAGTGAACTTGTGCGCGTTACTGAAGTAAAGTGGGTCACGTGTCTATGAAAAATAGATTGCTGGCTGTGCATATGATGATTTAAGCTGAATATTATATTCTGTGTTTTTGACTCAAGGTGAAGGATGTGTGCGTGTATGAGATAGTTTTGGTTGAGGCTCTATTGATATAGTGATTAACGTGTCCTTTGAGTGAGCCATGGTGATGTTGATTTATGAGTAAAGTATTGCACACGTTTTTGATTTGATGATATAGTGAGGATCATCTTCTGTGAAGTGGGTGTTGGCTATTAATTGAAGGAATACCGTGAGTTGTTTTATTTTGTAAAGAAATAGTTAATTATAGTGAAGAGTTTCAGCAGGATTGTTTCGATAAGATAAAATTGTAGGGAAGTTTTTTTTATCTCAAGTATATTATTGATAAATTTTTAGTTGATTAAATATTTGAGTTATTTTTATTAATTATTGTTGAATGAAAGTAGTTAGAAAAATCCTTTGACGAGTTTAACACGAATCGGTGGTTTTATCGGGTGTAAAAGTCTTTCACGAGTAGTGAAATCAGGAGATAGTATTAAGGGTGAGTAGTGTAGGCTCTGTTGAACCTTGAGTAATTCTATTATTTTTAAGTGAAAGATTTAATATGGGTGATGGCCTCGTAAATATAGGTAAAAAATGTCGAACTGTGTTAACAAATTTTTTATTTTTTTATTTTTTTCTTGATTTTGCTGTGTTCGTATCAAAGAAGTTTGCGAAATAGTTAACCCCTCCGATATTTAACTCTTGGCAAGAAAAGATGCTTAAGAACAAATACATGTGCTGATGAGTAGTGTGATAAACAGGAAAAATGGAAGAGAAGCCATGTTTTCGATGATATCATATGACGCTTCTGTTGCAGCTTTGTCCTGTCCTTTACTACGCTTTTTATATACTAGAGGAAACAATAACCTAACGCACTTCAATGGGACCTTATAATTCAATCATCAAAGATTAAGCCATGAATTAACAACAACAAAAAAAAGGTTTTGGTTTTCACATATGATCGGACTGAAAAGGGCTATAGACATGCATTTCATGCCGACACTTTTCCTTTTACCTTTTCACTTTATTCCCTTCAGAAAAAATAAAAGTTAATAAATTTCTTTAAGATTTACTTTTCTTCATTCATATTTATATTTTTAATGTAAGATCTTTTTTATGGACCTTTAGTTAAATTTAAATTGTTATATCTGTTTCACTTGTAAGTAACTATATCTTTTTTCTTATCTTTAATATAAACTTCAATTATTTTATTTTTTAAAACTTCCATTTGTTGTTCTCAACTAAAATGTTATAAATAGTTTTAAGAAAATTTTGGAAGTTTATTCATCTAAATTTAGACATATAACGTAAACCATACTTGTCAGTTTTCTTTATAGTTTAGGGCAATATATTTAGATCTTTTGTTCCAATTACTCTATCTTAACTTTATTTTTACCTCATAATGACGTTATTTTATACTTGTTTATACATAAAATAACGTAAAAATAAGGTTGTAACATAATAATTCGACAGAGCATTTTTATGTCGACTCTAATAATTGGAAACTTTGATGTCTTCGCCTTCAGTCAAGAGTTCGGTTCACTTCGCACGCAGAGTCCGGAGAGGTTTCTTCCAATCGAGTGCTTAGGTCTACGTCAGCGCGTTCATCGACGAACATTCAATTATTCATGCAAGTTACAGGAGTAGTAGAACATACCGCTAACGTCCTGTACACAATCAGTGTGTTTTGTTCTTCAAAAATTGTTTAAGTGCTTAATTATTTAATGATTACAATTTGGATAGCAGTACTTTAACTTTATGTAAAGGTAAAGGTTGGGTATCACGTTAAGCTTTAGACCATCAATAATGGACCGAACGATAATCATTTTGATGATGTTCTTTTGTCGTTTGCTTGCAAGTGGACTAAAAGTAAGCCTTTTTTTTATGTCATTTTATTAACCTAAAGGTTCTTGCATAATTAAAAGAAAATAAATCCAAGAATTAATCAATGTCTATTAGTTCAAGAGAGATTTAGTTTCCTTTCAACAAGGTTTCATATTCAAATCTTATTAATAAAACAAGCAGGCTTTAGAAGAAATTTACCCTCTTATAAATTTACTCACCCTAAATTAAATTAGTCATAATTTAATTAAAATTTTAATTATTTTTTAATTAAAATCTTATAGAAACATATTAATGATAAGATTTTAACGTATAATTTAAGTCAAATTTAATTATAATTTTGAGTAAATGCCGTAATTGATGTACCCTTCGAGCACGGTGCGGTTTGTGCAGCATTTGCGGGGAGTGCTGATTGCGGTTGCACTACTCTTCCTTTATCCCCTGCTGCCGTGCCCTTCAGGACACGAGCGTCGTGAGAATTAATCAGAAATTCCAAGCCCAGCCCCTCGGTGAACATCAAGCACTCGTCGAGACGGCCATTGCACTGGTAAGTGGCGTTGCTCTTGGCAAGAAAAGATGCTTCAGAACAAATACATGTGCTGATGAGTAGTGTAATAAACAGGAAAAATGGAAGAGAAGCCATGTTTTTGATGATATGATACTTCTGTTGCAGCTTTGTGCTGTCCTTTACTGTTCTTTATATACTGGAGGGAACAGTAACCTAACGCACTTCAATGGGACCTTATAATTCAATTATCAAGATTAAGCCATGAATTAACAAAAAAAAAAAGTTTGGGTTTTCACATCTAATCGGACTGAAAAGGGCTATAGACGTGCATTTCGTGCTGACAATCTTTCTTTTGCCTTGAAGATTAACTTTTCTTCATTGTTACATATACTTGTTAAAGTAAGATCTTTTTCACGGACCTTTGTTTATATTTAAATTGTTATATTTATTGAATTGCTAGCAAACATATCTTTTTCGTATAAAAATATTCTTAGAGTATCTTATATTAATTAAATATTAAAATATTAAAAAGTTTATAAGTGATAAGGGTTAATTATTCAAATGATTAGTTCTAGTCATTTTAGAAATAGTTGACCCAAGTTATATTATTAATTGACTCTACATTCTGCCCATATTAAAAAATCTAATATGGTATCAGAATAGGTTTAATCCGGATTATTAATTTTTCGATTGTCTATCTAGATGTCTAGTCCAAACGATCCGTCTGGTTACCGATCCGTTTATTTCAAGTGATAAGTACAACTAGATGTCTAGTCCCAATTGCACCTAAGAGGGAGTATTAGAGTATCCTATAGTGACTAAATATATTAAAGAGTTTATAAGTGATAAGGGTCAATTATCTAAATGATTAGTTCTAATCATTTTAGTAATGATTAACCCAAGCTCAGTTCTTGTTAATAGACTCTATATTTTACCTATATTAAAAAATCTAATAGATATGTTATTTTATTTTTTAAAACTTCTATTTGTTTTTCTTAATTAAATATCCAAATAGTTTAAGAAAAATTTCGATATCAAATTATCTAAATTTACGTATACGATGATAACTTATAAAAAATCATTGTGAATTATTTTATTTGTAAGCGTGTGTTATTTACAATCTAAAATTGAAGAATAATTATAATTTGTAGAAATCAAAATATCATAGTCATATTTTATCAAAATTATACTATAAAATAGTGACTTGTTTTATAATTATGGGCAGATCAATGGCTAAATTCAAAGCATAAGAAGCATTTGAAAGATGAAAACAGTGGAACAGCGTGAAAAGACACCAGTCGTAAAGTTCGACGATAAAGAAGTATAATTTGGAACTTTGGGATCTTCAAAAAAAAAATAATTTGGAACTTTGGAAGACTTGGATGCCTCGAAAGTTGGAAAAATACATAACGAGACAAAGCATCTAGTCATGCCTTGGAGAGAAAAGGCAAATTGGTAATGGAAGTATATAAAAAACAAAAAGAGAGAAAAGAACGACAAGAATGACAAGACTAGGCACTTGTTGGTCCCGCCATTAATCAATCTTATAATTATGATTAATTAACTACTAAATATTATATCTAATTTTGCTATATGTTTGTTTTTAATGACGAGAAATTTGCAGTTGCTTTCGTATTGAATAAATTTTTAGATTAATGTAATAGTTTATAAATTATGCCAATTAAATATTTTGTATTAAATAAGTCTTGTACAACATGTTCAATCGAGAGAGTATAAATAGGAGGATTCGAACACATGAAACACCCTCAAAATTCTTATCTGACATAAGAAGAGTAAATTTGTTTATTATTGACATTAAAATTTTAATTACAGACATAACTGATTTCAGTTATTACAAGCAATGTGAATATAATTATAATCATTCTAAACTACAGAAGTTACAATTTATACAATGTATTAAAATTATATAAAGGGTTACTTTGTGTCATAAATGAGGTAATTTATTATAACTATACTTATTATCTGCATTTTAATTTTATAACATATGGTGATAATGAAGAATCTGAAACTTCGAGAGATTTTAGGGTAAAGTTCTTCAAAAAACTCTGTTATTTCACCCATATTACAATCTGTACAGATGCTATTTATACCACATACAAAACGACACTAACGATATACAAAACGCAACCACTACTTATTTACAACTCTAAACTATACA